>CM023943.1:7826899-7882519 GCA_013407115.1 Glycine latifolia
ATTAAAAAATCAATCAAAGAAATAAATGTTAATTTCATTTTTTTCTAGATATTCATAATAAGTTTTTCTAATATTTCCTCTTTCTTCCTCATTATATTTTTCAAAAAACCATTTTCTGTAATCTTTATTATGTTCTCCTAAAAAGTCTTGTTTAATCCAGTCTTTATCTATATTAAAAGGTTTTGTTTCTTTAGTTAAAACATTCAATACTTGGGATTTGGAGAGTAAGAGGGGATGAATTATTATCTTGATATATTGGTATAGATATCTTTGGATTACTATATATTATCTAACCCTGTCAGATCTAAATCTATGGTAGATCCACTAATAGAATGTTTTGATGATTGACCTTTATAAATCATATGGGATTTTTCTATTCTTAAAGAATGTGATCTATTCATTTTTAATCTTATATCTATTTCATCTTGTATAATTTCTCTAAGCGTATTATATACTTTAGGGGGATCTAATATATCCTCAATCTTCCATTCTTCGGGAATATTTTATATAACTTATTCATGATCTAATCTCCTAGGTGCTTGCATTGAAGATTTCTGTAAATTTGCTTCTACTAGAATAGTTTCATTTGTATTTGATTCTCTTAATGCTCTAAAATTATAATCTATTTTTGTCACTTTATAATATAATCTAAATATTATCTGTATAAGACATGTTGTTTCTTTAACCATATTATTTGGTAATTTAACATGTAATTTTATGGATGTTCCTATATATTTATTACGTAAATTCATTGCAAAATTAGGATAACAGTTAAAAAACGTTGGACCGTCATGTAGATTACTTTTTAATATTGCTATGAAATTGTATAAGACTAGTATCTCTTAATAACATTAGTGTTGGACTATTTATACTTAGTCTATAATTAGGTTTTGCCGCAACTTCTATTAATCCTAAATGGATAAAATTAAATCCTTTTCTTATATGATGATCTAATATATCTTGTTCTAATACATTTATTACCTTATTTTCATAAGTTCCTGTATAACTATACTTTACTACATGTATTTCATCTTTATTTATCGAGAATATACTATGATTTTTATATACTTCACTCTTTTTTACTATAGGTATTGACCAATTATGTAAATATTTTTCTATTTCTGATACAGGTACTATTGTTTAATTCTTTAATGATTTTAATGAGTCTTCATTATCCACCGTATGTTGAGGAGTTCTTATGACTATGTGTTTATCTTTATTACTTCTTCCTATCTCACTCAGACTTCTAACTGTATTAGTTATTCTATTTCTTGATTGAGTTGCTGTTACAGGACCACCTATTTCCATCTCTAAGCTAAACCAATGGACTTACAACCTCTCTGCTGTTGGGACCACTTAGACTTAAGAAGCTGACCAATGTATTCATACTTCTCAGTGTTACACTCAACAAACTCAAAAAATAGAACAACTTTTATAGATAGACCTCTTTATGAAATATTAAGAAGAACAAGGATACAACAAATAACTCAAGAACACTAACACTCAATGGCTCTGATAGCACTAAGGGGAAGTAGGGATAGAACTGTGAGTTATAAGGAGTTTAACTAATAGAGGTGCAAACTCATAACCGAAATCTTTTTTATATATAACATAAAATTTTTGAAATTCAAATATTAAACAAGCATGAATGTAACCAGGATTATAAATAATTTGTAAATATGAATTAATCATTTCATAGAAAACTTACTTAAATAGTCTTGAAGGAGTACAAGTATGCAAATGAGAACAATTGACACAAGACAGAGAATTTTGAGAAGATGGTAGATGTCGTAAATGGCTAAAAACACTCATGCCTCATTCTTTCATTACACGGCTATTTATAATTTTACAAGAGTTCTCATATTCTATCCCGGACTTAACTCTAATTTACATACAATCTATAGATAATACAACATACATTCTTGAACAGTTAAAAGATAAAAAACAAACAGTACAAAAGGAAAATAATGATACAAACATATAAACATAAAACAAACGCATGCTTATCTACAGAACAATGGTATCTATCAACAAAACTTTGTCTACTGCCAACAATCTTGATTGGTTATCTTCTTCTACACACAACAATTATTGCACTATTCCGAAAATTCTTCTTTAGTAAAATAGTCTAGCATGTCCCTGTTCTTTTGATAGGCATTTGTACTAGAACTACTTCCCTCATCTTTTAACATCTTTTGTCCACTACTATTTATTGATCTCATTCGTTAAAGTCGTTCTTCAAATTCTTTTGAGAGGTTGTAGTAGACAATTCCGCCATTATTTGGCTTTTCTGTGCTAAAAACAACGCCTCTTTATCTGCTTCTTTATCTAATTGGCTTCTTGGCGCTCTATTTATATTTTCCCATTGGAATAATTTATCTTTGCTAATCAATCTAACATGAAAATTATTCCACCACTTTATTTTTACTTGCCTGGACAAAGAATAAATATCTGTAACATTATCAGCTCTTGAGTATACATATGTCCAACACATAATCCATGTTATTCCTTGAGAGGCTATGAAAGATATAAATTTATATCCTTCCACGAAGGTAGTCTGTTCTTTGAAGAATTGGTATAGCTGCTCTACTTCTGAAAGAAACAAAGACCTTATTGGTCCAAATTCAAAATACCATCTGATGAACCATCTAGGGAATTTTAATGATATGCCTTTTTAAAACCAAATAAACCAGAAATGTTTATCTGACCTAAGGTTCATTAGATGGTTTTTTGAATTTGGACCAATAAGATCTTTGTTTCCTTCAGAAGTAGAGCAGCTATACCAATTCTTCAAAGAACAGACTACCTTCGTGGAAGGGATATAAATTTATATCTTTCATAGCCTCTCAAGGAATAACATGGATTATGTGTTGGACATATGTATACTCAAGAGTCAATAATGTTACAGATATTTATTCTTTGTCCAGGCAAGTAAAAATAAAGCAGTGGAACAATTTTCATGTTAGATTGATTAGCAAAGATAAATTAGTCCAATGGGAAAATACAAATAGAGCGCCAAGAAGCCAATTAGATAAAGAAGTAGATAAAGAGGCATTGTTTTTAGCACAGAAGAGCCAAATAATGGCAGAATTGTACTGCAACCTCTCAAGAAGAATTTGAAGAACGACTTCAACAGATGAGATCAATAAACAGTAGTGGACAGAAGATGATAAAAGATGAGGGAAGTAGTTATGGTACAAATGCCTATCAAAAGAATAGGGACATGCTAGACTATTTTACTAAAGAAGAATTTTCGGAATAGTGCAATAATTGTTGTGCGCAGAAGAAGATAACCAATCAAGATTGTCGGCAGTAGACAAAGTTCTGTTGATAGATACCATTGTTCTGTAGATAAGTATGTGTTTGTTTTATGTTTATCTGTTTGTATCATTATTTTCCTTTTGTACCGTTTGCTTTTTATCTCTTAATTGTTCAAGAATGTACATTGTATTATCTATAGATTGTTTGTAAATTAGAGTTAAGTCCGGGATAGAATCCAAGACTCTTGTAAAATTTTAAATAACCGTGTAATGAAAGAAGGAGGCATGAGTGATTTTAGCCATTTATGACATCTACCATCTTCTCAAAATTCTTCGTCTTGTGTCAATTGTTCTCATTTGCATACTTGTACTCCTTCAAGACTATTTAAGTAAGTTTTCTACGAAATGATTAATTCATATTTACAAATTGTTTATAATCCTGGTTACATTCATGGTTATGTAATATTTGAATTTCAAAATTTTTATGTTATATATAAAAAAGATTTCGGTTATGAGTTTGCATCTCAGTTAGTTAAGCTCCTTATAACTCACATTTCTATCCCTACTTCCCCTTAGTGGTATCAGAGCCACTGAGTGTTAGTGTTCTTGAGTTGTTTGTTCTATCCTTGTTTTTCTTAATATTTTATAAAGATGTCTATCTATAAAAGTTGTTCTATTTTTTGAATTTGTTGAGTGTAACACTAAGAAGTGTGAATACGTTGGTTAGCTTCTTGAGTCTAAGTGGTCTCGACAGCAGAGAGGTTGTAAGTCCGTTGGTTTAGCTGAGAGATGGAAAGAGGTGGTCCCGTAATAGCAACTCAATCAAGAAATAGAATAGCTAATATAGTTAGAAGTCTGAGTGAGATAGGAAGAAGCAATAAAGATAAACAAATAGCCATAAGAACTCCTCAACATACAGTGGATACTGAAGACTTTTAGAATCATTAGAGAATAAAACAATAGTACTTGTATTAGAAATAGTAAAATCTTTACATAACTGATCAATACCTATAGTAAAAAAGAGCGAAGTATATAAAAATCATACTATATTCTCGACAAATAAAGATGAAATACATGTAGTAGAATATAGTTATACAGGAACTAATGAAAATAAGGTAATAAATGTATTAGAACAAGATATATTAGATCATCATATAACAAAAGGATTTAATTTTATCCATTTAGGATTAATACAGGTTGCAGCAAAACCTAATTATAGACTAGGTATAAATAGTCCAACACCAATGTTATTAAGAGATACTAGACTTATGCAATTTAAAGATTCAGTCATAGCAATATTAGAAAGTAATCTATATGAGGCCCAACCTTTTTTAACTGTTATCCTAATTTTGTCATGAATTTACATAATAAATATACAGAAACATCCATAAAATTACATGTTAAATTATCAAATAATATGGTTAAAGAAACAACAGGTCCTATACAAATAATATTTAGATTATATTATAAAGTGACAAAAATATATTATAAGTCTAAAACATTAAGAGAATCAAATACAAATGAAACTATTCTAGTAGAAGCAAATTTACAAAAATCTTCAATACAAGTACATAGGAGATTAGATCATGAATAAGTTATACAAAATATTCCCGAAGAATGGAAGATTGAGGATATATTAGATCCCCTAAAGTATATAAAACGCATATTAGAGAAATTATACAAGATGACACATATATAAGATTTAAAATGAATAGATCACATTCTTTACGAATATATCATGATAATAATTAATCCCCTCGTTACTATCCAACTAGATCCCAAGTATTGAATGTTTTAACTAAAGAAACATAACCTTTTAAAATAGATAAAGACTCGATTAAACAAGACTTTTTAGGAGAACATAATAAAGATTACAGAAAATAGTTTTTTTTGGAAAATATAATGAGCAGAAATAGGAAATTTAGAGAAACTTATTATGAATATCTAGAAAAGAATGATATTAACATTTATTTCTTTGATTGTTTTTTAATAAAGAAAAAGTAATTACAGAAGATAAAATAATAGAATCAGAATACCCCCCTGATAAAGGAGTAAAAATTCATGTTGCTAACTTAGAAATAGAAGCGTAACCATTTAAAGATGTTAGAGAATAAAATAAAAATATAGAAATAAAAGATATTGGGAAATTATATCATCAATTAAATTATTCAAATATTATGTGAAATACCATGTCAACACATTTAACTAGATTAGAAAATAATTCTCAGGAAGCACAAACCCCTGAAGATAAATCATTGAAAAAGATTATAGATAAACCCATATATAAAATAATGAATGTTCCACAAAAAGACTTAGATTCTATTAGATTAGGAAATCATACTGATAATAAGGTAGAAGAAATTAGAAATAATTTAGAAAAATTAAGTATAGGAAAGTTTACTATAAACACATTACAAGAAGATAATTTAGAAATTAATAAACTAAGAGGAAGTTCTAATTATTATCCTAAGCTTAGAAATTATTATCCAAGACCTTCCCCAACATATGTTCAATTTGAGGAACGTGGAGATATGTGTCAAAACGTTTACTCTGGAACATAAATAGTAGAATGAAATATAGATGGGATGAGTGAGCAACATATATTAGATTTAACTTGCCAAATGACTATGGCGGCAACCGCATATAAGACTAAAGGAATATCAGATAGGAATACTGCAATAGCTATTGTACATAGATTTACAGGCCAACTTAAAGGTTGGTGGGATAATTTATGTACAGATATAGAAAGAAATACTATATTAAATAGTGTAAAACACGAAAACCAAGAACAAGATGCAGTAACAACTCTTATATTCTCCATAATTCAAAATTTTATAGGAGATCCAAATATTTTTAAAGAAAGAATAAGTAACTAATTAACTAATTTATATTGTTCTACAATGTCTGATTATAGATGGTATAAAGATACATTTTTATCTAAGATAACATTAAGAGAAGATGGATATGTATGATGTTGATATTTGTTGAACCCCTAATGCATAAAAAGATTAATGATAACAAACAATGAATTACACATTATTAGATTTACTGCACTGATGATAATTATTTGATTATTTTATATTTTGAAGTTACTGATATTTTGAATTTATGAAGATCAACATAATTGAGAAGATTATTTGAAGAATTCTGAAGATTGATATCATTTTAAGATGACATGGAATTAAGAAGATTTGTTTCTATTTATTTTTATTAAATTTTATGTAAGGAGATTAGAAGATTGATCTTGTCAAAGATATTAAACTTAAGATTGCATTGCATAATAAGATAAAATATTTTTTTAAGATTGCATTCCAAAATAGGATAGATATTTTTTTAATATTGCATTTAAAAATATGATAGAATATTTTAAGATTGCATTGCATAGTATAATAAAATATCTTTAAGATTACATTGCATAATAAGATAAAATATTTCTAAAGATTGCATTCAAAAATAGGATAAAATATTTTTTAATTCAAAAATAGGATAGAATATTTTTAAGATTGCATTTCAAAAATTGGTTAAAATCATATATTTTTGTGTTTAGAGTATGCATTTCATTCCAAATAATATTAGAGTTTAGAGAGTTTACGTTTGCATCATTGAGAGATATGTTGTGAGATCATATAGAAGCGTTTGACAAGTTTGATTCTTCGACTCTCCATCAGGATTTGAAGGTACCTATTTGCTTAAGGAATAGCGTAAAGGTAACCAAGGTAACCATTTTATTGTATTCTTGGCTGGGAAACTAGGATACCAGTCTGGCTGGGAAACAATGATATCAGTCTGTCTCTATTCTTGGTGAATTGAGACGACAGCTTTTTGCTAGGAAACAAGGATACCAGCTGGGATAATTGTTGTGTAAGGGTAGACTAGGAAACTCGGATACTAGGAACTTTTGTATACAAAATTATCATAGTGGAGTTGTCCATTGGATTGATTATCCAATTTGGACGCCATGGTTTTTTTTACCCAATTGGGTTTTCCACGTTAAAATTGATTGTCTTCTTTATCTCTTATCTTCATATTATTGCTTTGAGTTTTATTTTAAATTGTGAATTATTTTATAAAACTCAATTCACCCCCATTCTTGAGTTCATCGGGGACCAACAATTGGTACCAGAGCTGTGTTCTCTTTATTTTGAAAGTAACTCCTGAAGAGTAGATCTTAAGATGAACCCAATGGAGACAATAAGAGAAGGCTACTCTACTCACAGGCCTCCACTATTTGAGGGAAAGTACTACAATTATTGGAAGAACAGAATGAAGATTTTCATTCAAGCAGAGAACTATCAAGTTTGGAAGGTAATTGAAACATGAGACTTTCAGATCACAAAAATGAATGAAAAGAGAGAAAGAGTGCCAAAACTTGAGGAAGAATATACTGATGCAGATTGGAAGAAGTTGGAATATAATGCTAAAGCCAAAAGAATTATTCACTGTGGACTAGGGACACAAGAATACAACCTCGTGATGGGTTGCAAGACTGCCAAGCAAATGTGGAATCTTCTAGAGGTAACACATGAGGGTACAAACGAGGTAAAATAGTATAAAATTGATCTCCTTATGCATCAATATGAATTGTTCTCTATGAAGCCTAAAGAGTCTATTAGGAATATGATAACCCATTTTACTAACATAGTAAATGAGTTAAATGCTTTAGGTAGGGACATACAGATTGAGGAGCAAGTAAGGAAAATTCTGAGGAGTCTCCCTAGAGAGGAATGGATACCCAAGGTCACTGCTTTGCAAGAAACCAAAGACTTTAAGACTTTCAACCTTGAGTAGTTGGTAGGATCCCTAATGAATATGAGATGCAATTGGAGTCCCACAGGAAGGAAGATGTAAGATTGAAGGATAAAGGCATTGCTTTAAAATCTCAATCAAAGGAAGTGAGTGATGACTCAGATGATGAGGAGGAGATTGCAATGCTTGTGCGGAAGTTAAAAAAATACGTAAAGAACCAAAGTATAATGGAAGATCAAGCAATAAACTAGTAAAATCCAAAACTTTCTCTTCTTCAAGAACTGATTATAGTTGCTTTAGGTGTGGCAAAGCAGGTCATAGGATTAAGGATTGTCTTGAAATAGAGAAAGAAAGTAGAAAGGAGAAGAAGGCTAAATAGCAGAAGAAGTATGAAAAGAAGGAGTTCAAGAAAGCAATGATGGCTGCTTAGAGTGATTCTGATTCAGAGGAAGAAGACTCTGAAAATAGTGAAGCTGAGACCAACATCTATTTTATGGCTGGAACTGACTCTGAAGGTGAAGACACTGAGGTAAATTTTCTTGAGCCGAGATTTTCATGCATTTGTTAACAAAGAAACATCTATTGAAAGTGTTAGACTTTGTAATAGATGAGTATTTAAAAATATGTGAATATAATAATGACTTGATTGATGACCTTGGTGAATTAAAGAATGAGCTTAAAAAATTATCTAAGGCCAATAAAGAATCGAGAAAAACAAACGAGAGCCTAGAGGAGGAAATCACTAGCCTTAAGAATATCGCTTATGAACTTGAAAGCGAAAATGCTTCTTTGGTTGTTAAATTGAAAGAGCATAAGATGAATGTGTGACAATTTGTGATGCTCTATTGGAAGAAAAAAATTGAAAAGTTGGAGGGTGAGATAGAAAAGTTGACTAAAGAGAATAAAGACCTCCAAAATAAGTTAGAATCTGCCTTTAAGACTCCCAAGGTAGATAGACCCAATGCTATTTACTGGTTGAATAAGAATTGTAACACATCTAGGCATGGGTTGGGCTTTAAAGGTAATAAGAAATATACCTGGAAAACAAAAACTAAGCATGTGGACTTGTGTGAGAAAATGGTGTGTTATCATTGTGGCAAGGTAAGACATCTTAAATTTGAATGCAAGAGTAGGATAAAAGGTATTGAAAAGAATGTCACATATGTTAAGAATAACTCTATTTCTGAATGCAAAGAAAAACAAGTTTGGGTTAAAAAAGATGAGCTTTCTAACCTTGTTAAGAAGATGAAGGGACCCAAGCCAGACTGGGTTCCCAAAACTAATCATTGATTTGTGACTGCAGGTTGGAGTGAGGGGGAACAATTCGTGGTACCTTGACAGCGGTTGTTCCAAGCACATGACAGGAGACAAATCAAAATTTCTCTCACTTAAACCTTTTGAAGGTGGAAGTGTGACCTTTGGTGACAATAACAAAGGGAAAATTATGGGCGTAGGTAAGGTTGGTAAGTCACCATCACACTCCATAGATAGTGTGTTTTATGTTAAGGGTCTGAAGCATGATTATTAAAGGTAACAAAGTTGAGTTTACTTCTGATAAATGCTTAGTAACTAGAATGGATTCAAATGAGGTAATTTTAGAGGGTAAAAGAATTAAAAACACTTATCAGGTAGATTTAAATTGTTTGCCAAATATTTCTCTCACCTGTTTAAGTGTTTTAGATAATGACCCATTGTTGTGCATAAGAGGTTAGGACATGCTAGCTTGAATACCATCAAGAAGCTGAACTCATATGAATTGGTTGATGGTTTTTGATAATGACTGTCAAATCGTTACAAAACAATTAAACTACGTTAATTCTGTAGCACAAGATTAACCTAGGTCGACTCAGATCCACGATCAATTTGGTTTCAACTTCAATTCACTAATAAATAATAGGGGGATTTTAATCGAACAGTTTGTAGGCAATGAATACCAATTGCAGGAACATAACAAAAATTAAAGAAAAATGCAGAAACTAACAGAATTGATAAAAGGTGTTGTAAAACAGATTCAAGAATATTAATTTAATTCACCAAACCAAGCAATACAAATTATCATAGTTCTCATAAATGATCATATCATGAAGGTTCATTCAATATCATTAGAAGAAGTTCAATCGAATTAACTCCTAAATCAATTAAACTACGCTAATGACCCATTGTTGTGGCATAAGAGGTTAGGACATGTTAGCTTGAATACCATTAAGAAGCTGAACTCATATGAACTGGTTGATGGTCTTTGATAACAACCGTCGAATCGTTACAAAACAATTAAACTATGCTAATTCTGTAGCACGGGATTAACCTAGGTCTACTCAGATACACGATCAATTTGGTTTCAACTTCAATTCACTAATAAACAATAGGGGGTTTAATCGAATAGTTTGTAGGCAATGAATAAAAATTGTAGGAATATAAACAAGAATTAAAGAGAAATACAGAAACTAACAGAATTGATAAAAGGTGTTGTAAAACAAATTCAAGAATATTAATCCAATTCACCAAACTAAACAATATAAATTATCATAGTTCTCATATAATGATCATATTATGAAGGTTCATTCAATATCATTAGAAGCAGTTCAATCGAATTAACTCCTAAATCAATTGAAATCAAAAATCGGATATAAATATCATCCAAACAATCTACGATTAAATTTCAAAATTAAGAAATAAATCTATAACCTTATTTGTTTTCAATCCTAAATATATTCATAATCATGAAAATTGACAATAGGATTGAAGAAGAAGATGAACATTCACATAGAAATTAAAATACCAAAACAAAACTCAAATTCTCCTTACTTGGACTGGATCCTTGGATTGATTGATTGTTTAGCCTTCCATGATCATCATCAATGGAAGAGCCACAAAATTTATATGAGAAAAATATAAGAACAGAGATGAAAGGAAGAAGCAAATAAAGAACAATGAAGAACAGTTGAGAGAAAAAGAAAGAGAACTTTTTCATTTTGAAAACTTTTAAAAGAAACTACAAATTCTGTTTGTGCTCAAATGAAGTGTCTCCTTCCACTAACTAATTGCACTAATTTATAGTGACTGGGCCAGTAGGAAAGGATGGGCCATGATTAGGCCCATCTAATCTAACTAATTACTAATTAGACAAATTCACAGCCCAAAACTCAAGTGCAGAGGTTCTGAATTCTGAGCCTAAAAGGACCCTTAAATGACAGAATTGGCATCGGCTTATCTTTGACAAAATTGTAGATCTTTTTCTTATCTTTCCAAGGACTAATCATATGAACCATTTGGAGTTCTGTAGACCTTTCTAGATCCTGCACAAGGAAGATAGGTCAAATGAGCATAAAATCCAAAAATAAGCAACAATTAGCAATTAAGCCCACTTGTTTGCCTAAGACAAAAACTGAGTTAGAATGAGAAAATAAAAGTCCAAGAGAAGTCAAATATGCTAAGAAGAATAGAAAAATATTAAACTAAAAACACTCAATCAGTCTTCCATCAATAAAAGTTCAAAATAATAAGGTATGTGATGCATATGCAAGAGGTAAGCAGGTAAGATCCTTCTTTAAATCCAAGAATATGGTAAGCACTACTAGACCTTTTGAACTCATTCATATGGATTTGTGTTGACCAATGACTATCATGAGTAGGTCTGGTAAGAGATGTGTTTTTGTGATTGTTGATGATATTATTTTTGGTGTTTCTAACAATGATTTGGTTGAGGATTTTTCAAGGCTAATGAGTAGTGAATTTGAGATGAGTTTAATGGGTGAGCTGAACTTTTTTCTTAGGATTGCAGATAGTTCAAAGTGAAGGAGGAACTTAGATTCATCAGCAGAAGTATCTCAGAGAACTTCTCAAAAATATGGATTGGAGTCTTCAAGGACACATGACACTCCTATGGCTACAGGTGACAGAATTCATGAAGACAAGGATGTGATGCTGACTTTGCAGGTGACTTAGTTGGTAGGAAAAGCACTTCTGGGATGGCAAAATTTCTCGGTTTATGTTTAGTGTCATGGGGATCTAAAAAGCAGAACTCAGTGGCTTTATCCACAACTGAAGCAGAGTATGTAACAACAACTTTGTGTTGCACACAACTATTGTAGATCAGGTAACAACTTTCTGACTTTGGTATTAGTATAGGTTGTATGCCTATTTTCTGTGATAATACTAGTGCCATTTGCATTTCTAAAGATCCTGTGCTGCATTTTAGGACCAAGCATATTCATATCAGACATCATTTTCTTAGAGATTGTGCAAAAACTAGTTTAATCGAACTTAAGTTCTGTGTACTGAACATCAGGTTGCTGATATTTTCACTAAACCCTTAAGTCGTGAGAGATTTGAAAAATTAAGATTTGAGCTAGGGTTGATAAATCACAACTAATATGTTAAAATTTCTTTTCCCCAATCATTGACTAGTTTAGAAAAGAATGGACATTCATGATATTTGTTGAACTATTTTGTTTCTCTCACTTTCATATTCACCTATCTCTGTTACATCATTCACTTCATATACCTTCTTGTGTTATTAATTATGAAGTACATGCCTTGATATTTTAGTTAATTTGCTATGTTGTGAGGAATAATGTGCATGTGTGTTTTCTCTGTGAGACAGGCAATCTAGAACTTGTATGATTGAAGCTCAAGGCTCATTGTTTGAGATGTTTCATAAGTTTACTGAAAATGATATAGGCCATCTTTGGTCGTTTGAGCCTTTCAAGCTAACCCTTTCAATATTTTATATCCCTAGTCACCTTATTTGAGCCTTAACTTTGACTTTCATTGATAAATTACAATATGCAACCCTTTGTGTTTTGATTAAAAAATCCCTTTTAGGTATGAGTATGCATAGTTTCTAAAGCAAGTGTCATGAAGTGTCTAGTTGAAAAAGAAAAAGAAAAAGGGGGAATGATAGTGGAAAGAAAAAGAAAAGAAAAATCATCTTGATTAAAAAAAAAGGATAAAAGAAAAAGAAAGTTGAAGCAATCATCTTGATTCAAAAAAATAAAGGGAGAAAAGAAAAAGAAAGTTGAAGCAATCATCTTGATTTAAAATAAAAATATGTTGAAAGTATTAAGTGGAGAGGAAAGTAGGAAACTATGCATATCAGTATTATACTTATTTGTTTCCGATCTCACCTTATTCTTTGTTTGTTTTTTATCCACCTTGTACATTACAAGCCTATAAAGACCTATTGATTTTGTGGCTTATGAAATATTTTCACACTAAGAGTGGATAGCAGTCATGATGTACAAGCCTGGAGAATAAGAACATAGAGTGATCCTAAATATGAGTGAAAAGGCAATTTATTGCAATGTTAAGGCATGTGCTTTAGAATGTTAATTTCTTTGCAGCTTTTTATCTTTATCACTTTCTTGTTCTTCATTGTTAGCTCTATTCATGTTGTTCTCCCATGTATCCCTATTCCTGATCAGGTTCATAACCATTCTCTCTATCATGATTGTTTGTTTTAATCTTTTTGATGATGCCAAAAGGGGGAAAGAGGTTTGAATGTCATGTTATGGTAGATTGTTGTGAGTTATTGATTCTAGTCATAGCTTAGCAAGGCTAGGGAATAGTTGGAAATCATTAGTAAATAAAGTTGAATATCATTCAATCATAATTTATTCATAGTATATTTGTTCATTCAATTAGTACATGACATTAATTATTTGTCATCATCAACAAGGGAGAAATTGTTGATATTTGTTGAACCCCTAATGCATAAAAATATTTATAAAGTTTTGATAATAACAAACAATGAATGTCACATTATTAGATTTATTGCATTGATGATAATTATTTGATTATTTGATATTTTGAAGTTACTGGTATTTTGAATTTATGAAGATCAACATAATTGAGAAGATTATTTGAGGAATTCTAAAGATTTATATCATTCAAGATGACATGAAATTAAGAAGATTTGTTTATATTTATTTTTATTAAATTTTATGTAAGGAGATTAGAATATTGATCTTGCCTAAGGTATTAGACTTAATATTGCATTGCATAATAAGATAAAATATTTTTTAAGATTGCATTCAAAAATAGGATAAAATATTTTTTTAATATTGCATTTAAAAATAGGATAGAATATTTTTAAGATTACATTGCATAATATAATAGAATATCTTTAAGATTGCATTGCATAATAAGATAAAATATTTTTAAAGATTACATTAAAAAATAGGATAAAATATTTTTTAATTCAAAAATAGGATAGAATATTTTTAAGATTGCATTTCAAAAATTGGTTAAAATCATATGCTTAAATTAGTATAAATAGAAACATATTTTTGTGTTTAGAGTATGCATTTCATTCCAAATAATATTAAAGTTTAGAGAGTTTATGTTTGCATCATTGAGAGAATTGTTGTGAGATCATATAGAAGCGTTTGGCAAGTCTGATTCTTTAACTCTCTATCAAGATTTAAAGGTACCTATTTGATAAAGGAATAGAAGCGTAAAGGTAACCATTTTATTATATTCTTCTTCTTGACTTTGGAAGAGGTTGCAACTAGGAAACTAGGATACCAGTTCTGTATTTGTTCTTGGTGAATTAAGATGTTCGACTTCTGGATGGGAAACAAGGATACCAGTTTATCTCTATTCTTGGTGAATTAAGACGAGAACTTTTTGCGGGGAAACAAGGATACCAGCTGGGATAATTGTTGTGTAAGGGTAGACTAGAAAACTAGGATACTAGGAACTCTTGTACACAAAATTATCATAGTGGAGTTGTCCATTGGATTGATTATCCAATTTGGACGTCATGATTTTTTTACCCAATTGGGTTTTCCACGTTAAAATTGATTGTGTATTCTTTATCTCTTATCTTCATATTATTGCTTTGAGTTTGATTTTAAATTGTGAATTATTTTATAAAACTCAATTCACCCCCCCTCTGGAGTTCATATGGGACCAACACAAGATTTTGGAAAGAAAGATTTATAGCAGGATCTCTTTGCTGAGAATGTTAGGATAAATTTAGAAAGACATTTTCAGAAACCAATACCTTATGCTAAGTTAACTTTTGGTCAGATTCATAATGTTATAGTAGAAACTGGAATACAGATATGTACTGATTTTAAACTAGGAAAGAATTAGGAACCTTTTGTCATCAATTTGGAGTAGAGCTAATTAGAGCCCCTAGTTCTGAATATAAGAAAAAATATAAGAAACCATTAAGAGAAAGTAGGTATTATTCTAAAACAAAATTTCATAAGAATAAATTTGAAAGACAAGAATATCCGAAAAAGCACTATAAGCCTTATAAAAAATTTAATCGAAAACCTTATTATTCATAAAAGAAGAAAAATAATTGTTGGAAATGTGGTAAACCAGGACATTATGCTAATAAATGTACAACACAACAGAAAATTAATGAATTAGTCATAGATGAAGAGTTAAAACAAAAATTAATGAAAATAGTCATAAATTCCGAACTAGAAGATTCTTCAGAGATAAGCTCTTCTGAAGAAAATGAAGAAGTTATGTATCAACTAGACCGGGAAACTAGTAGTGATTATTCTAGTAATACTGAAATAGATAATTGTCTAGGACCAGAATTATGTACTTGTAAAAATTGTAGAACTATTAATATGCTAACTCGAGATCAAACTGAAACTTTAATAAGTATAATAGAAAAATTAGAAGATTCCTCAATAAGGGATGAGTTTATAGGACAACTTAATGAATTAATGATCAAAGACTGATCTACTAGAGAAGAGGTAAAATCAGTAGAAATGAAATATATATAGAATAGATTTATACCTAGTAAAACTGTAACATTAAAATATTTACAAGAAGAAATAAAATCTCTTAAAAAAGAAATTACATAATTAAAACAAAATGATATAACTTTGGAATATAGGATTTTAGAATTAGAAGGTAAAAAGAAAATAAGAATTCAAGAAAATACACCTAGTACCTCATTAGCTATTAATACAAATGAAGATGATAAAACAAAAGAAACATTTATCAATTTATTAAGTCTTATTATCACTCAAAAATGGCATTGCAAAATAACTTTGGTAATAAAAGAAAAGAATTTTAATCTAATAGCATTAATAGATTTGGGAGCAGATGTAAATTGAATACAAGAATGATTGGTACCCACTAAATATTATGAAAAATCTTTAGAAAATATCTTTAGTGCAAATGGATCTAAAATGAATATTAGATATAAATTATCAGACACAAAGATATGTAAAAATGGTATATGTTATAATACATCTTTTGTATAAGTTAAAAATATGAATTGTGAATTAATATTAGGGACACCATTCTTAGCGTTATTGTATCCTTTTCAAGTCACAGAACAAGGATTGGTAATGGAAGTAATGGGAAGAACAATAATTTTTTATTTTATAAAACCCCTTAGGGTTTGAGAATTAAATATGTTAAAATCATCATCAATAAGTATTATTGAAAATAAGGTCAAACATATAAATTTATTACAAAGAGAAATTCAATTTAAGAGGATAGAGGAACAAATAAACAATAAGAATATCATAGAAAAGAAAAATAAAATAAGTGAAAAAATAAAAAAGGAAATTTGCGAGACTAATCCAATGGCTTTTTGGCATAGAAAGAAATATGAAAACACTTTGTCATATAATGATAACTTTAATGAAAAAGATATACCTACTAAAGTTAGACCCATTCAAATGAATCAACAATATCTAGAGTACTATAAAAAATAAATTAATGAATATCTAGATAAAGGATTAATTAGGGCATCAAAGTCTCTTTGGAGTTGTTCGGGGTTTTAGGTGATGAAAGCATCTAATGTAGAGAGAGGAGCCTCTTGATTAGTCATAAATTATAAACCCCTTAACAAGGTATTAAGATGGATTCGTTATCATCTACCTAATAAATCATATTTGATTAAAAGACTTAATAACTCTTTGATTTTTTCCAAATTTGATATAAAGTCAGGATACTATCAAATTTCGGTGAAAGAGAAAGATAAATATAAAAATGCTTTTGTTGTTCCTTTTGATCATTATGAATGGAATGTAATGCCTCAAGGTTTAAAAAATGCTCCAAGTGAATATCAGAATATTATGAATGACATATTTTATAAATATTCAGAAATTACAATAGTATATTTAGATGATATTTTGTTCTATTCAAAAAATATTAATCAACATTTTGAACATTTAGAGAAATTTATAGATATTATAAAAGAAAATGGATTAGTAGTTTCAGAGAGAAAAATAAAAGTTTTTGAAACTAAGATTAGATTTTTGGGATATGAGATATACCAGGGAACCATTATACTATTCAGAGATCTATAGAGTTTACAAAAAAAATTCCAGATGAGATAAAGGATAAAAAACTATTACAAAGGTTTATAGGATGTATAAATTATATAGCAGATTTTATACCTAATATTAGAATTTTGTGTGTCCCATTATATGAAAGACTTAGGAAAATCCCTCCAGAGTGGTATGAAGAAATGACTAAAGTTGTTAAAGACATTAAACAAATAACTAAGAAAGAAGAATTTTGAGATTGAGCATATTAAAGGAAAGAAGAATTTTCTTCCAGATTTTTTAACAAGAGAGTTTTTACATGGGTCAGAATGAGCAAAAATACTAATAACAAGGCCACTACCAAAGATCAATATGGATCCCCACTAGGTGCAAATAAAGATTCTAATAAAGCAATACAGCCTTTGGCGAATACTGGAAATTCTAAGTTTCTAACAAACCCCAATATCAGACCAAATATCCTATCACAAGTAGTAAGAGGTTCCACTCCTATTTAGAAAAATAAATATACCCCCTTCAATATATCAATACCTTAGTTGGACCATGAGACTTAGAAAAACCCAATACCTCTCATGTTTTCCAAACAAATACATAAACCGACCCAGAATATGTTAAGAAAGAGACAGTATTACCAGTCATGATAGCATAGAAACATTGGCTAAAACTACCTCTAGTAAAATTAGCAAATATAATCTTTCCTTTAGACTCCCCATACCCTATTTGTGATATCCATAAAAAATAAAACCTTCTATGAGTTTATTTTGGTAGATACTGATTCAATAGAGCTTTCTCATAATAAAGATAAATATGGGATTATCCAATTCTCCAAGATCAAAATACTGCAAGTTCTGTCAGATATAGATTGGGCACAACCCATGCATAAACCCAAGACCTTTTCCAGATCTTTTAGCCTACAACAATATAATTATTTTGATTATATTACCGCCTGGACCAATATCATGTACCTTAGGCCAAAAAAACATTCCTAATTTATTTGGTTTAAAAAAGGCATATCATTAAAATTCCGTAGATGGTTCATCAGATGGTTTTTTGAATTTGGACCAATAAGATCTTTGTTTCCTCTAGAAGTAGAGCAGCTATATCAATTCTTCAAAGAACAGATTACCTTTGTGGAAGGATATAAATTTATATCTTTCATAGCCTCTAAAGGAATAACATGGATTATGTGCTGAACATATGTATACTCAAGAGCCGATAATGTTACAGATATTTATTCTTTGTCCAAACAAGTAAAAATATAGTGGTGGAAGAATTTTGATGTTAGATTGATTAGCAAAGATAAATTAGTCCAATGGGCAAATACAAATAGAGCGCCAAGAAGCCAATTAGATAAAGAAGCAGATAAAGAGGCATTGTTTTTAGCACAGAAGAGCCAAATAATGGCGGAATTGTCTACTGCAAGTCAGCAACCTCTCAAGAAGAATTTGAAGAACGACTTCAACGAATGAGATCAATAAACAGTATGGACAGAAGATGATAAAAGATGAGAGAAGTAGTTCTAGTACAAATCCTTATGAACAGAACAAAGACATGCTAGACTATGTTACTAAAGAAGAATTTTCGGAATAGTGCAATAATTGTTGTGCACGAATGAAGATAACCAATCAAGATTGTCGGCAGTAGACAAAGTTCTGTTGATAGATACCATTGTTCTATAGATAAGCATGAGTTTGTTTTATGTATGTATATATATATATATATATATATATATATATATATATATATATATATATATATATATGGTTATGTAAACCCATTTATTTTTTTATTTCATTTTGTTTTATTTGTTTTTATAATTTGTTGTTATTTGAATTTTTTTCAATGTTTTAGTTTTAATTTCGTGTAAGTTTTTTTAAAAATTAAAAAAGTTGTTTATATTTATTATCTAAATATTTTAATCATTTATGTTAGAATTACTTTGTATTATATTTAATTATTCAATTAATTTTCTATATTTTTTTAATAATGCTAAAATTTAAATTTAAAAAGACTTATTGTTAGATGACAGATACCATTGTTCTATAGATAAACATGCGTTTGTTATATATATAGGTTACGTAAACCCATTTATTTTTATTTCATTTTGTTTTATTTGTTTTTATAATTTGTTGTTATTTGAATTTTTTTCAATGTTTTTTAGTTTTAATTTTGTGTAAGTTTATTTAAAAATTAAAAAAGTTGTTTAATTTTATTATTGAAATATTTTAATAATTTATGTCAGAATTAATTTGTATTGTATTTAATTATTTGATTGATTTTCTATATTTTTTAGTAATGCTAAAATTTAAATTTAAAAGTACTTATTGTTAGATGAAAATATTTTGCTAATAATATTAACTTGTAATATATGAAATAAGATATATTTATTTTAATTTTGTTAATTAATTTTTATAATTATAATTATTTTAATTAATCATTGTGCACAATAATGTTAATTAAATTTTTTAACAATAATTGTATTATTAACACCAAATCTAATTTAAGTAATAATAGTAGTTGACATGCATTTCATAAAAAGTGTAACGAATATGAAATTAACATTACAAAATAAATAAAAGTAAAAAAGTAGAAATAATAGTTGTCAACTTCCTTGTATAGACAGTTACAATGATTGTGTCATTTAGTTCTACATAATGAGCATTTTTTTGGCATATTTGGAATTGGTTCGTCCATCTCGTTATATATACGAGTAGTGACTGGCCTTCCCAATGTCCGTCGTTATTTTGAAGGATCAGACATAAAATATAGACCCAAATATTGAGGCCAATTATCTTTACTTCCAAGGGAATGAAAGTGATGCTGATAAACTTTGCAAATTTTTTCCAACTTGTATACAATGTCAACAAAGTCATTGTAATTTAAATTGCAAGAAGCACACGCTGCAATTGTATGCAAGCATGGAATTCGAAAAACCTGAAAATATCCACAATCACACGACCATTCGTTCAACTTGAAAGTGCATGTCATTGCTCGTTGCCCATGTTACGTATTAGCAATTTCGTGTACCTTAAACTCCCATGTTTTCCGAACGTACATGCGAACGTAATACGAGGTAGCAATATGTAGATTTTCTTACATCATGATATGCACCTCTTCAGAGTACCTATGTCCTGCCTTTATCATATTCATTATTTTCATGCCATTGGTAACAAAGGAGTCATTTAAATAAATGTTTCATTGACTAAGGCATAAGTCGGCAATGCTCAGGCTCCTTTCAAAATAGAATTCATACATTTGGCAAGGTTGGTAGTCATGTGCCCATATTGTTTGCCTTCATCATATGCCTGAGTCCATTTACTCTTGGGGATTTGGTCCAGCCAATCTATTGCTTGTAGAAACTCTGATCCCATTGCGAGCAACTTTGCCCCAAATCGCGATTTCCTCAACTCATATCCTATGGAAAAAGACAAAATAGAATATCAAATATGGTGAACAAGTAATAATTCAACAATGTTAATCATGAAATGGTTAGAAGCTTACCCATATTGATGACTTATTTTTTTAATTCAACATTTTTAAACTGTTTGTTAAAATTTGATGCAATGTGGCAAATGCAGTAGACAAAAGATACATCTGGTCCATTCCACCCAATTCGTTCTGATCACAAAGCTGCTAGCAAACCGGTTCCACTATCTGATATAATACACAAATTTGGTTGAGGTGTAACACATCTCCTTAATATAATGAAAGAACCACATTCAAGCTTCTTTGCTTTCGCTCTCAACAATTGCAAAAGCAATTGAAAAAAGGTTTCTACTACCATCTTGTACAATGGCAGTCAACAAAGTGCCAGTATATTTTCCAGTTAAAAATGCTCCATCTACTTGCACAATTGGCTTGCAAAATTTAAAGCCTTCTATGCATGGCTTAAAAGCCTAAAATACACGGTTAAGAATCACTTTAGAAGAGTCATCTTCACCATCCTCCATTGAAGTGAATGTTTTGTATCTAACAATTGTACCTGGCATAAAGTATGGAACAACTGTCATCCATACAGGCAGATAACTATATGATTGTTCCCAATTTCCAAAAGCCATTTCAACAGCTTTTTGTTTAGTCATCCAAGCTTTTTTGTATGTCACAGTATACCCAAATCGTTGTAGTATGTCTGCAATCAAGGTTTTGATTTGGATACCTGGATTTGTTTTCACTAACTGCACAATATTATGAGTAGTGACGGAGGAGTCTAACCTAACATGATCTTGTGATATTCGTGAAGTTGTGCAAGTGTGAATACCATTTTTTTTCATCTCTCACCTCATGCGTATTTTGCTAAAGGATGCTCTCGCCCTCCAATGACATCTATTACCATAGTAATTACACCTAACAACATACCTGTCACTCTTGTTCTCCTCAACATCAAAATTAAATGAATGTACAAAATTGACAACTACTTCTTTCGATTCAAATATCATACCTTCGTAAAGGTCATTTGTACCCCTAGTCCCTCTGTTGTTAAATGGATTCGAGTACTGTAAATCTTCTGAAAGTTGGCTATTAATAGTTTCAAAATATGAAGATGACTCACTTTGTGTTTGATTGCTTGGTTGTCCACTTTCTTGATCACTGTTGAGTTCATACTCGTCACTAAAGTCACTGACATTATCTCTTATTACGGGTTCTACAGTAGTCATATCTAAAACAATAATTATTTGTTAGTCAAATTAATGATTAAAATGAAGTTTATGACTCTGAATAAAAAACATTCATGAAATACTGTAAATATTTTTTGAACATTAAAATAATGAAACTTGAAATTAAAAATGTACCTCAAGATCGTAACAAAAATTTTAAAATGAAAGATAACAACTTTGTGCAATATTTCCTATGCAGTTTTTGTGATCTTCACTAACCTCTAGCACCACTTATATAACTTTTTTGAATGAAGATGAACCTTTTGTTTTCCATGAACAGTTGCAATTACTTTATATTGTATAACTTTTATTCAATGTTTCAAATAGTCATAAAGACTTTATACTATACATCTTTATTTCAAAGTTGTGAATAGTGGTAACTATTTGAGGATCTGCAACCTTCATTCGGAATAACTCGGTGAATAGTTGTTTAAGTTAATACTTATAATATTATTTTTTTATTTACTAAAACCCTAATAAAATATAACCTATGACATCATTTTTTTAAACTAAAACCCTAATAATATATTACTTATAACATCTTTTTTTAATTAACTAAAACCCAAATAATATTTTGCTTATAAATTCCTTCTTTAATTAACTAAAACACAATTAATATATTACTTAAAACATTAAAATTTAAATTCATTTAAACCGCTAATTTTGTAATGATTTTAAACACTTTTTATTTTTATTTTTTGTTAATGGCGTGCCACCTAGCACGACTTTAAAGTCGTGTGAAGGCTCATGACTTTAAAGTCGTGTACTACCTTACGTTTTCACACAATTGCTTGTTGTTTTTTTGGGAAAAAATGGTTGAGGTCGTGGCCTTTGGTACGACTTCTAAGTTGTGGCCAATGGTTAGACTCCTTCTTGCTATGGCTTTGGACTTCATGCATGCTTCATTACTGCATCTGTATATTAAAAGAAACTCATGCAGCTCATGGAGCTCGTGAACACATTAGGGATGTGCAGAATGAACACATTCACCTCGTGAATGCATGGAAAATCAAAAGTAATACACAACTTGACTGGTGAAGCATAAGTACACAACTAATGCACATGGAAAAGAATAGTGGTAAATCTAAAGCTACATAAATTCAATGAAGAAAGGCCAAAGCTATTGAATGATGTTGTATTATGCTCGTGTAACACAATAAATCTTGGAAATGACCACACAACAAGTGTTGTATCATGCTCGTACCTATGAACAATGTTGGCTCGTGTTGTATCATGCTCGTGCCTGTGAAGACTTTAAATGATAAGTTTTATCATCCGAACCTACACCTTGAATAAAGTCCAAAGCTATTCCAAAAGCTTCAATTTCACTTGAACTTAAATGATAAAAGATTAGTCCAAATACACAGTGGTGACATTTGCAAGTAAGGATAAAGAAAAATGTTCAATAATTTCACTTCTTGTTGGCCTTTGGTATAATGCTTGGCACATGAGATTGGGGCTACTAAACAATAGTGGTGAAAATATTTTATATTAAATGGATGTGATATAATACGCCTTCATAGTAGCACTTCTAACATTGTTGTTCATGTTATTTTCATCATGCAACACCACTTTCCTCACAAAGCTTATTTCTTATTTTCTCACAACCCACGTTCTTCATCCTTCTTGTTTTCTCTTATTTCCTTAAATTCATGCAATGGAAAATACACAACCAAGAGCTATTGATGGGTCTTTGTCGCGCTTCTAAGACAGTCATGTTTCAAACTTACTATGGGAAGGTGAGGAGCGAATGCTTCATCCAAGGTTTCATTCTGTCTGGGGTATGGCACACTTTGATCAGATAGACAACCGTGTAAAGAATGCCATAAATGAAGCTAGCTTTGGTCGTATCATGGCTATCAGACAAGTGGAAATTAACCACCATTTGATTAGTGCATTGGTTGAATGGTGGAGAATCGAAACGCACACATTCCATTTTCGATATGGAGAGGAAACCATCACTTTACAAGATGTTGCCCTACAATTAGGCCTAAAGATAGACAGACTGGCAGTAACCAAATTGAGTATTGGTGATGTACATGAAGCTTGTCAGACCTTATTAGGGGACACTCCTCCTAATAAATATATTAAAGGCAAAATGATACATCTAACATGGTTGTGCCAAAATTTTCAAAACCTTCCTATTGATGCTGATGAGTTTGTCATTGCACAGATAAGGGGCAAAAAAAAAATTACCATTTGGGGGTAAGTCATGACCTTTATTTTATTTAATTTTTTTTAATTGAAGTCGTAACTCATCAGCATCAACATGAAGGTTTTGAAAAATTTGGCGCAACCATGTTAGATATATCGTTTTGCCTTTAATATACTTATCCGGAGGAGTGTCCCCTAATAAGGTCTGACAAGCTTCACGTACATCACCAATACTCAATCCGGTTACTGCCAACCCGTCTATCTTCAGGCCTAATTGTAGGGCAACATCTTGTAAAGTGATGGTTTCCTCTCCATATGAAAAATGGAATGTGTGCATTTCAGTTGCCCACCATTCAACCAACACACTAATCAAATGGTGGTTAATTTCCACTTGTCTGATAGCCATGATACGACCAAATTCATTTATGGCGTTCTTTACATGGTTGTCTATATGATCAAAGTGTGCCATATGTAACACCCTTCCGATTACTATATTATGCCTAGGTCATCATACGTAACCAGAAGATGTTAACTTTTCTAATGTAAATTTTTTAACCAAATTCGATTAAGAAAACCTTGTCTAAATATTTGAAATTTAACTATGTTATGAAAAATTACACTTATATAGTGCTTGTAGAGACTTTTTGGTCTCTTTAATAAATTACAAACTTAGTAATAACTTGTAATTAATATTTCATACAATAATATTAATGTCCATATACTACAAAGCATATAGGAAAATACTACAAATCTACAACATTAAAAGAAATATTCTAGTTTGTCCCTAATTTGTAGTTGCTCCTCCCAATTTACCTATCTGGAATGACACGGGAACACACTAAAACAGTGAGAATTCCAAAGAATTCCCAGTAGGTGAAAACTAACTCATCATACAGTGTCATCGTCATCATTCTAGCTACTTTGATTTATTAAGAAAACATGTGAACAATCATAGTTGATTTTAATTTCATAAACATATAACCCGAAGTAGTTTCATTTTATTTACAAACACTTAAAAATAATCTTATACTTCATCATTAGTGCAAGCATAATTTTCAAATCATGACAATGCATAGCTTTTCTTTAATAATCTCTTCTTTAATACCCTAAACTATACAATGAACTCATTACTAGATTTAGGTTCCTCCCGCATGGTTGTGCTCGGCTTAACTATATCACCCTTTGGGTCCCATAGGGTCGTGCTCAGCTTAGTTGTATCATCCTTGGGTCAATATGTCTTTCCCGCAAGGTCGTGCTCGGCTTAACCATATCACCCTTGGGAACCATCAGGTTCGTGCTCAGCATAACTATATCACCCTTCAGGTCTTATCTTTTTATCTTTCTTAATGCACATGACATGATCAATGACATGTAAAGCTACATACTCATGTCATGCAATTATGCCACAAAACATCAAGATTTCATCATCATACAAAAACACTTTTCAAGAACATCATAGCAACAAGATTTCTCTCAAGTATTTGAACCATTTACCTACATACCATTTGACCTCTACTTCTAAAAATTAATTCAAAACAGTCCCATAAAAAATATGAACAAACATCTCAAACATCATCAAAATCACTTCTAAAGATTATCAAATATAATTCCAAACATCATTAACAGTTCAGCCTATAAATCATCACTTATCCTATGGTTTTAAATCAACATTTTCACATCATAAAATACCTTCAAATGACATGAAATTCCAGCCTAAATAATAACCATAAATCTGCCCATTTAAGCATATAGGTTAATCCAAACAAATTCTTAACTAGAGATTGAAGCCTAGCCTACCTCAAGTAAGTTGGATTTGTAATTGAATGAAAAGGTGGTTGCCCTCCTTTGAGATTTTTAAGGAAGAAAGTCTTAGGATGATTTGGATAAAATAAAATGAGACAATCGTTGTGTAGAATACTTTAAGAGTGGATATGATTACTAGTAAATGAGAAATGAAGGCAAGATGTGAAATGGAAGGCAAGTGGTCGTGGAAGTGAGCTTGGAGGTATAAGTCTTACGTAAAAAAACATTTTGTAGTATGATTGGACATTTATAGTAATCAAGCTAGTTAGGATCTAAAGGACTTAGTTAAGATGTAGCTTAATTAATTTCTGGTTTGGTTATAATGTAATTATGACCTGAAGATATTTTTATTTTATATATTAAGTACATGATGACTAAGCAAAAGCAAAGATTCCTTTAATAAATGGCTAAGGGTATGTGTAAATGGAGTTTACGATTAGCCAAATCTGATTGGTTTAATGCTTTTGGCTGAAAATTATCTCTTGGTCCTAAGTTAATTGGCTGCCATGTGTAATATAGATATTTTTATCCCACTTTCAACTTGCCTAGAAAGTTCATGTATGACTTGCCTTGTGCTTGGCTATTTTGTAGCACATGGAAATAAAGCTTTCATGAAAAAACATTTGATTGGTCCAAGCTTGGTTGATTGCTCTTAAGTTCCTAGGCTTCCACGTTGATGGCCATACAAGATTATTCTAGAAACTTGTTTTTAATTTTGTCTCATTCACTTTATTGACTTCACATTGACTTTTGTTTACCAATTTTATTTTTATATTATGTACGAATCTACCAGGCCATAAATTCTCATTTTTTTAGTATGTTAAACTAGACTTCCTAACCTTTCTAACAAGATATCATATGCCTTATTTGGATTTATAAAACTCAAGATATAGCATTTTTAATCTAAACTCCAAAACTGCCAGCGAATTCAACTTTGGACAATGACATCTCTTAGTATTCTTGTTACTGCAGGCAGTACATAATCTAGATTTATCTAAAAATTTTATATGTTATATTCTATATCTATATCTTTAATTCCATATATCATACACCTAATTTGAGTAAGAAATGAGACAGAAATTTTTTTTAAAAACGGGTGGCAGTGGCTATTTTGAGTCTGCATAGTTTTGGACAGCTTGGGTTTAAATAAATTATGTGCACACTTTACTGCTCAGTTTGGTCCCATATTTTAGGACAACCTATAGGACATCCTAAGCTTTAAAATGAGTGGTCAAACACCTCGTTTGGTTAAGTACAGGGGGAGATATAGATTTTTTAAAAAATAGTTCAAAATTTAGCTTAAAGCCATTCGAATAATTCTCAAGAATCAAATGATAAATAAACCTAAAGCTTCACCTACTTTAAGCAAGTTTTCTTCCAACTTCTCCAAGTACTTGCCTTATGTTTCTGTTTCTTTTAATTTAAACCAAGTGTACTTCATGTAGTTTTCAAATTGATGTGATAGCTACTAAGGTGTCATTACCTATTAATTTCCTTTGGTCATCCATCTAGAATCTTAAGCTTTTATCCTATATTTCACATGGCTAGATTACTAAAATTTTGTTTCTTTTCTTAAGTTAGCTAATCATGACTAAATCTATTCTAAGCACGTCTAAGCTTGCCACTCGAATCCCTTAGCTTCTATCATATCCTCCTTATATTACACATATGTGTTCCTCATGATCTAAAACTCTAACTTATGATAGCTTTAAACACTAATCATAAATATTTTGTCAGTCTAGGTACTCCTAGTTTTCTTGTGATTTTTATCTATTACTAAGGGTAATTTGGTAATTTTCCATCCTAGGGCATTTCTATAATTTTCTCTTCAAGCTCCTACAAAAATATCTAAGGCAAAATATCCAAGGGTATTTTGGTAATTTAACCTCAAGGGTATTTTGGTGCTTTATTACTCATTTCAGGGGTATTATTATAATTTTCACTTCAAAATATCTAACCAAAATTTCTAAAGGTATTTTGGTAATTTTTACCTTAAGGGTATTTTGGTAATTTCCTCTTCAAGGAAAGGGTAATATGGTCAATCTTTTTCAAATATTTTTGTAATTTCTCTTTTTATCTCTAATTGACACATTTAAATTTTTGGGATGTTACACCATACCCTAGATAGAATGAAACCTTGGACGAAGCATTCGCTCCTCGCCTTCCCATATTAAGTTTGAAACATGACTGTCTTGGAAGCACGACAATGACCTGTCAATAGGTCCTGGTTGTGTATTTTCCATTGTATGAATTTAAGGAAATAAGAGAAAACAAGAAGGATGAAGAACGTGGGTTGTGAGAAAATAAGAAATAAGCTTTGTGAGGAAAGTGGTGTCGCACGATGAAAATAACATGAACAACAATGTTAAAAGTGCTACTATGAAGGCATATTATATCACACATCCATTTAATATAAAATATTTTCACCACTATTGTTTAGTAGTCCCAATCTCATGTGCCAAGTATTATACCAAAGGCCAACAATAAGTGAAATTATTGAACATTTGTATTTATCCTTACTTGCAAATGTCACCACTGTGTACTTGATTGGACTAAACTTTTATCATTTAAGTTCACATGAAATTGAAGCTTTTGGAATAGCTTTGGACTTTATTCAAGGTGTAGGTTCGGATGATAAAACTTATCATTAAAATCTTCAAAGGCACGAGCATGATACAACACGAGCCAACATTGTTCACAGGCACGAAGCATGATACAACACTTGTTGTGTGGTCATTTCCAAGATTTATTGTGCTACACAAGCATGATACAACATCATTCAATAACTTTGGACTTTCTTCGTTGAATTGATGCAACTTCAGATTTACCACTATTTTTTCCACGTGCACTTATGCTTCCCCGGTCAAGATGTGCATTGCTTCTGATTTTCCATGCATTCACGAGGTTAACGTGTTTATTTTGCACATCCCTGATGCGTTCATGAGCTCCATGAGCTGCATGAGGTTCTTTTAATATACAGATGCAGTAATAAAGCATGCATAAAGTCCAAAGCCATAGCAAGGAGCAGTCGAACCATTGGCCACGACTTAGAAGTCGAACCAAAGGCCATGACCTCAAGCATTTTTTCCCAAAAAAATAACAAGCAGTTGTGTGAAAACATAAGGTAGTACACGACTTTAAAGTCGTGAGCCTTCACACGACTTTAAAGTCGTGCTAGGTGGCACGCCATTAACAAAAAATAAAAATCAAAAAGTGTTTAAAATCATTACAAAATTAACGATTTAAATGAATTTAAATTTTGATGTTTTAAGTAATATGTTGATTGGGATTTAGTTAATTAAAGAAGGATTTTATAAGTAAAATATTATTAGGGTTTTAGTTAATTAAAAAAGGATGTTATAAGTAATATATTATTATGGTTTTAGTTAATTAAAAAATGTTTTAAGTAATATATTATTAGGGTTTTAGTTAATTAAAAAAGGATGTTATAAGTAATTTATTCTTAGGGTTTTAGTTTTAAAAAAATGATGTCGTAGGTTATATTTTATTAGGATTTTAGTAAATAAAAAAAATAATGTTATAAGTATTAATTTAAACAACTATTCACTGAGTTATTCCGAATGAAGACTGCAAATCATCAAATAGTTACTACTATTCACAACTTTGAAATAAAGTTTTATAGTATAAAATCTTTATGACTATTCGTAAAAGCAATTGCAACTGTTCATGGAAAACAAAAGATTCATCTTCATTCAAATTAAGGTTTACTGATGATCACAAAAACTGCATAGGAAATATTGCACAAAGTTGTTGTTATCTTTCATTTTAAAATTTTCGTTACGATCTTGAGGTACATTTTTTATTTCAAGTTTCATTATTGTAATGTTTAAAAAACATTTACAGTATTGCATGTATGTTTTTTATTCAGTGTCATAAACTTCATTTTAATCATTAATTTGACTAACAAATAATTTTTTTTCCAGATATGACTACCGTAGAACCCGTAATAAGAGATAATGTCAGCGACTTTAGTGACGAGTATGAACTCAACAATGATCAAGAAAGTAGACAACCAAGCAGTCAAACACAAACCGAGTCATCTTCATATTTTGAAACTATTAATAGCCAACTTTCAAAAGATTTACATTACTCGAATCCATTTAACAACAGAGGGACTAGGGGTACAAATGACCTTTATAAAGGTATGATATTTGAATCGAAAGAAGCAGTTGTCAATGCGATTAAGGAATTTCATTTTGTACATTCATTTAATTTTGATGTTGAAGAGAACAAGACTAACAGGTATGCTCTTAGGTGTAATCACTATGGTAATGGATGTCATTGGAGGGCAAGAGCATCCTTCAGCAAAATACGCATGAGGTGGGTGATGAAAAAAAATGGTATTCACATTTGCACAACTTCACAAACATCACAAGATCATGTTAGGTTAGACTCCTATGTCATTGCTCATAATATTGTGCAGTTAGTGAAAACAAATCCCGGTATCCAAATCAAAACCTTGATTGCAGACATACTACAAAGATTTGGGTATACTATGGCATACAAAAAAGCATGGACAACTAAACAAAAAGCTGTTGAAATGGCTTTTGAAAAATGGGAACAATCTGTATGGATGACAATTGTTACACACTTTTTACCAGGTACAATTGTTAGATACAAAACATCCCCTTCAATGGAGGATGGTGAAGATGACTCTTCTAAAGTGATTTTTAATCGTGTATTTTGGGCTTTTAAGCCATGCATAGAAGGCTTTAAATTTTGCAAGTCAATTGTGCAAGTAAATGGAACATTTTTAACTGGAAAATATCATGGCACTTTGTTGACTGCCATTGTACAAGATGGTAGTAGAAACCTTTTTTCAATTGCTTTTGCAATTGTTGAGAGCAAGCGCAAAAAAGCTTGGATGAGGTTCTTTCATTATTTAAGGAGATATGTTATACCTCAGCCAAATTTGTGTATTATATCAGACAGGGGAACCGATTTGCAAGCAGCTTTGCGATCAGAACGAATTAGGTGGAATGGACCGGATGTATCTTCTGTCTATTTCATTCACCACATTGCATCAAATTTTAACAAATAGTTTTAAAATGTTGAATTAAGAAAATTAGTAATCAATATGGGTAAGCTTCTAACCAGTTCATGATTAACATTGTTGAATTATTACTTGTTCACCATATTTGATATTCTATTTTGTCTTTTTCCATAGGATATGAGTTGAGGAAATCACGATTTGAGGCAAAGTTGCTCGCAATGGGATCAGAGTTTCCACAAGCAGTAGATTGGCTGGACCAAATCCCCAAGAGTAAATGGACTCAGGCACATGATGAAGGTAAACGGTACCGGCATATGACTACCAACCTTGCCAAATGTATGAATTATGTTTTGAAAGAAGCCCCAGCGTTGCCTATTTTTGCCTTAGTCTATGAAACATTAAATAAATAAATGACTCATTTGTTACTAATGGCATTAAAATAATGAATATGATAAAGGCAGGACATAGGTACTCCGAAGAGGTGTATGTCATGATGCAAGAAAATCAATGTATTGCTACCTCGTATTACGTTCACATGTACGTTCAGGAAACAGGGGAGTTTGAGGTACAAGAAATTGCTAATACACGACATGGGCAATGAGCAATGACATACACTGTCAAGTTGAATGAATGGTCGTGTGATTGTGGATATTTCCAAGCTTTTTGAATTCCATGCTCTCATGCAATTGCATCGTGTGCTTCTTGCAATTTAAATTACGATGACTTTGTTAACTTTGTGTACAAGTTGGAAAACATTTGCAAAGTTTATCAGCATCACTTTCATTCCCTTTGAAGCGAAGATAATTGGCCTCTATTTATGGATTCATATTTTATGTCTGATCCTTCAAAACAACGACAGACATTAGGAAGGTCAGTCACTACTCGTATATATAACGAGATGGACGAACCAATTCCAAATAGGCCAAAAAATGCTCATTATGTAGAACTGAATGACACAATCGGCGTAACAGTCCATATAAGGAAGTTGACAACTAATATTATTTCTACTTTTTTACTTTTATTTACTTTGTAATGTTCATTTTATATTCATTACACTTTTTATCAAATGCATGTTAACTACTATTATTACTTAAATTGGATCTGATGTTAGTATTACAATTATTGTTAAAAAAATTAATTAACATTACTATGCCAAATGAGTAATTAAGGTAATGATAATTATAAAAATTAATTAACAAAATCAAAATAAATATATCTTATTTCATATATTACAAGTTAATATTGTTAGCAAAATATTTTCATATAACAATAAGTCATTTTAAATTTAAATTTTAGAATTACTAAAAAAATATAGAAAATTAATTAAATAATTAACTATAATACAAAGTAATTAGAACATAAATTATTAAATATTTAAATAATAAAATTAAACAACTTTTTTTAATTTTTAAAAAAACTTGCACAAAATTAAAACTAAAAGACAATGAAAAAAAATCAAATAAAACAAAATGAAATAAAAAAATAAATGGGTTTACGTAACCCATATATATATATATATATATATATATATATATATAAACATATTTACGAAACCCATAAAAAAAAGCAAACAAAAAAAGCAATAAATAAATAAATACGACTTTAAATTCGTAAATATATTTACGACTTTTGAATGAATTAAAAAAAATAGCTACGAAAAAAGATAAAACGCTGAAGTCGTAAATAAAGTTATGACTTTAACTAAAAAAATTAAATAAAATAAAGGTCATAACAGGTTATACTACTTTTAAATCAGAAGTCGTACCACCTAGCACGGCTTACTTCCAAATGGTAATATTTTTAAAAAATACCCCAAATGATAATTAATTTTTTTTCCCCTTATTTGTCAAAAAGCTCATGATGTGACTAGTTTTATTTTGTAACTGGTGGTACTTCTTGTACCATTTTGTTTATAATGCTTATCATTTTTGGCTGACAAAAAAAATCTTATTATGTTGTCCTTTTGTCTTAGTGATTTCAAATACATAATTATCACTTAGTGAATATTAATTACCTTATTATATAAGATACTATGACCCTGTTCTTCGAAAAACGTATATTACTCTTGATGTTTCTTTCAGGGAAACTGAAGCATATTATTCAGGGAGAGTGTCCCATCCTTCTTCTCAGGGGGAGACTGTAATATCCATTGGAGAAGAAGTATCAGTGGACTGCCAGACCTTCATCCCTTTGATGGGTCACTCTAATGTCCCAATTCCTACTCCACATGATACCACTCCAACTATCAGTCAAAATATTACTCCACCTACTCTTGAAGTCACAGATTTAACACTTACAACTACTATATCTCCTTTGGATGATCCAGATCCAGAACTTCCCAACTCTATTGAGGTACACTTTGACCCTTTACCACCATCTCATAATCTTATTGAAAACACTATTTCTATGCCTAATACAGAAATTTGACGCTCTACCAGACCTGCCAAAGGCATTCCACACCTGCTATATAACCCAGATCCTAATGCTAATACCAAATATCCAATTGAAAATTATGTTTCAACAAAGAGACTCTCTGAACCTTATGCTTTTGCTACTAATCAATTGTCTAGTATCTATATTCCTACTAATGTGCAGGATGCAATTGCAAATCCAAAATGGAAGGAAGCCATGAATGTGGAAATGGAGGCACTACAAAAAAATTCAACTTGGGAAATAATTCCTCTTCCTGAAAAGAAGCAGACCATCAGTTGCAAGTGGATACTTACTTTAAAACTCAAAGCAGATGGCAGTTTAGACAAATATAAGGCCAGGCTTGTAGCAAAGGATATACACAACGATTTGGCATTGACTATCAAGAAACTTTTGCACCGGTAGCAAAGCTTAACACCATCCAAATTTAATTTCCATTGCACCAGCAAGAAATTGGCATTTGAAGCAGTTTGATGTTAAAAATGCTTTCCTAAATGGTGATTTGGAAGAAGAAGTTTATATGGATATCCCATCGGGTGTTGAAGGAGTAGGAGGAAATCAAGTGTGTAGATTAAAAAAGGCCCTCTATGGGTTGAAGCAGTCTCCAAGGGCTTGGTTCAGCAGATTTTCTCTTGCAATGAAGAAATTCAGTTACAAACAAAGCAATTCAGACCATACTTTGTTCACAAAACACAAGGATGGAAAGGTAACTATCTTGATTGTTTATGTGGATGATATTATAGTAATTGGAGATGATGATTGTGAAAGAAAATTGTTAGAAAAATATCTAGGCACTGAATTTGAAATGAAGGATTTGGGGCACTTAGAGTACTTCCTGGGCATTGGAGTGGCAAGGTTAGATCAAGGAATTTGTCTATCACAGAGAAAATATGTACTTGATTTACTTGCAGAGACAGGGATGGTAGCTCGCAAACCTGTGGAAACCCCAATTGAAATGAACCACACACTTGGGATTTATCTTAATCAAATTTAGGCATACATTGACAAATAACAAAGACTAGTTGGAAGATTAATATATATAGCACACGCTAGACCTGATATTGCATCTTTTGTCAGTGTAGTTAGTAGATTTATGCACTCTCCAAATGAAGATCATATGAATGCAGTTTATCGAATCTTAAGATATCTAAAAGGAACACCTAGAAAAGGACTGTATTTTTTAAAACATAACAAACTAATTGTTGAAGGCTTCGCTGATTCAGATTGGGCTAGGGATAATGAAAACAATAGGAATATACACAATAACCAAGAGGGGGTGAATTGGTTTAAACTGGGCCTTTTAAAATACTTTAGAAAATCAGAATTAAAGGATCTTAATCACAATTAAAACAAGAATGTCTTAAATCAATCAAACCACTCAGCCTAAGGAAACAATTACTTAAAACATAACTTGTTGAGTAATGTAGATATCACCAAGAACCACAGATCAAGATAGTAAGAAGAGATTAAGGAATAGAGAACAACACAATAATTTATACTCGTTCACTTCTCAAGAGAAGCTACATCTAGTTCTTCTAATCAACACTAGATTAGAGTTCCATTATTATCAAATTTCAGTTCTTACAAGCTTTACAATAATCACTCTTTATTAAACCTAGATAAAGAACAGAAATTTAATACCCTATTAGATTCCTAATGATCAAGACATAGAGAACTTTTCTCTACTATTCCCTCTAGAGAAACCTACTCTAGAAAAAGCTTCAAGAACCCTTTACCATAGTTACAAACAACCAAGAATTCATAAATGAATTTACAACAAGAGTTAATGGAGAGAGACAACCTGATGATCCAATGAATATGAATGAATATGATTTACCATTTAGAGTTGAAATGAAGAATTCAATTTCAGAACTTTCTCTCCAAAAGCTTCTTTGAAAACCTTGCCCAAGAAATCTTTCAATACACCATGAAGATTTAAAAGAGTTGGACATGAAATTATCTAACTCAGAATATCCTTTCTAACTTTTAGAAGGCTTATGAATGCTTTGAAATTTTGAAATCAAGAAGTGTTGGTTTCAGAAAAACTCACAAACTATTTATAACCAACTTAGTTAACTGAATGTAATCGATTAAATTATCATATGTAATCGATTAATCTTCTAGATAACCGATTAAAATGTTCTTAGCTCAATTTGGAAAATACAACGAACAAAGAAATTGATTAATACGAGTCGTAATCGATTAAATCAGACATGTTCAGTTTTGAAATAAGCTTATGTAATCGATTACAGACTGTGGTAATTGATTAAAGCAGTCATGTACAGTTTCAGAATACGCCTAGGTAATCAATTATAGATTGTGGTAATCGATTAAGGCAGTCATGCATATTTAGAAATGAATTAGTGTAATCGATTACAGTATAATGGTAATCGATTAAGACAGATAATCATGATTTACATTTTGTGCTATGTAATCGATTGCATGTAGCCAATAATCGATTAAAGCGTTCTTCATGGCTTTTTCAAAATCAAACAGAAGCTGGTAATCGATTATATCCTTGTGTAATCGATTAAAGTAGTGATATTTTGTTTTTCCAAAAACTTAACCATGAGAAATTAATTTCTTTTGAAAACATGAACAACTTTAATGATTTAGTAAAATCATGTATGCATGTTAATGATCATGTTCATGCAATGCAAGGATCATAAGATTAGCCTCTCATACACTTAAATCAAATTACAAATGTCTTGGCATGTGAAAAGCTAAAATCTTTCTTCTAAGGCACAAGCTTCATCTTTGACTGGATCTTCTTCCTGCTCCCCCTATATCCAACAGATAAGACTACAAGACAATCAACCTTAGGTTATTTTACTTTTCTAGGAGGTAACTTGGTTACTTGGAAAAGCAAAAAACAAAAGGTGGTGGCTAGCTCAAGTGCAGAAGCTGAATTTAGGGGCATGGCTTTAGGAATTTGTGAATTATTGTGGGTAAAAGGTGTTTTAAAGGATATTGGAATCAATTATGATGAACCAATGAAGTTATATTGTTGTAACAAGGAAGCCATACAGATTGCACACAATCCAGTTCAACATAATAGGACTAAGCATATTAAGGTAGATAGGTGATATGCTTCCAGCATATAGTAGTTTTTAGGCTTAATTAATTAATTGCATATTAATTTAAATTTTGACTATTTTATCATTTAGGAACCAAACAAGAGAGGAAAAGAAGCCAAAAAGAGCAAGCCAGAGCTTTTGAATGAACCACACGATCAGCGTGGAAGTGTCCAGAAAAACAAGTTCAGTTCGAATGACTCATGCGATTAGCGCCATCATCCACGCGAGTCGCGCCATTCTATCAAACTCAAGCATTCAGCTCGAACAAGTCACGCGATCAGCGCCAACACTCACGCAATCAGCGCCAGAAGCCCAGAGAAGTTTATTTAACTCGAATAAACCACGCGAATCGCGTGAGAAGCTCGTTGTTTCCCAAATTAAAAGATTTAAATTGATTCAGTGGAGGGAATAGTGCATTGTTACTGGAATTAGACCTAGGACGTTTTGGGGGCATAAAAGGAAGCCTCTGGGTCACAATGAAAGAGTTCTTGACTGGGGTTTTAGACAGATTTGCAAAGGAAGAAGCCATTGGAGACTCTTGGGAGAAGATTGGAAGCTGAGGAATTGGAGAACCATACCCTGTGTAATCCTTTCTTTTCTTCTGGTATGTTAGTCATGAAAGTATTGTTAACTCTGAGTATGTTTGGCTAATTCTTGTATTGTGGTTGAGCCATGAACCTATGAAGAATTCCTCTATGTATTGATTGGTTTTAATAAGAAATTCTCACAATTGCTTTGTCTTATTCCATTCTTCACTGCATAATTCTTAATTTGGACTGGCCATTCTGTTAAGAGACTTAGGGTTGGGATTCACAATAGGGATATTGGGATTCTAATTTCTGAAATGAGTAAGACAACAATTTATACATTGCCTAGGGATAGGGATGTGTGGTTGCAGCATTTCTAGGTTGTGTTTGCTTAATGCTTGGTTTAAGAAGGAATCACTAAGGGATTAGGGTTCTTAATTCTATCAAAGGGTTAAATCACTAAGGGATTAGGGTTTAGCTAATCATAAGAAAACACATCAGCTGAGTAGTTGGGATTCGTTCAAGTTAATAATCAATCGAAGCATAGTAGGAAGGAATCATAGGGAATTGCGCTTAACTACAATCGTCTCTCACTACTGCAGTAAATTCTAATTACATTCGCTTACAGTCTTGTTAATTTTCTGTCATTTAAATTACAATATTCAAATACAAATCAATAAACTCTCTTTCAACTCATTATTTTTGTCTTCCAATTTCTAAGACGTTAAGTTAAGAAAGATTGCATTCAATCCCTGTGGATACGATACTTTACTTACTCACTTTATTACTTGAACGAACGGTACACTTGCCGAGTTCGCAACAAGTTTTTGGCGCCGTTGCCGGGGATTGCAATAGCCAATTTTATATTAACTTTATATCTTGAGATTGGAATTCTTTTGTTACTAAATTGCTTTTCTTAGTTTATGTGAGGCGTAGTTAATCCTGATCATCTACAGTACGACCCTGAGATAGAAAGAACCATTAGAAGAAATAAGAGACTAGCCAGAGAAAGAGAAAGAGAAGCAGAAGACTCTGAGTGTGATTCAATCTCTGAATTAGAATCACCAATGGCTGACCGAGGAAATAATCAGCCACGACCGAAAGACGAACTAATGGAGGATATTCTGGCTCCATTGTTCACTAGACCAAACTCCAGTATTGTGAGACCACCAATAGAAGCAAATCACTTTGATATTCATCCTTCATTGATTACATTGGTGGAGCGCAATCAGTTTGGCGGGGAAGATAATGAAGATCTCCACGATTTTATAGACAGGTTTTTAAGAATATGTGATACTATTAGACACCAAGGGGTGTCGGATGATGCTATAAGATTGAGGTTATTTCCTTTTGCTTTGAAAGGAAAAACACTTAGATGGTTAGATAGACAGACCTCAAATAGTATAACCACTTGGAATGAACTAGTTGCAAAGTTTTTTGCTCAATACTTTTCAATGGATAAATATAATAGATTGGTGAATGAGATCACCAATTTCACTCAACATGAAAGGGAAACTTTGTGTGCAGCATGGAATAGATTTCAAGAGCTGATTCAAAGGTGTCCACAGTACAATATGTCTGTAGGTAAAAAGGTACGCATTTTCTTTAATGGTATGATACCTGAATCACGTCTTATTGTTAATGTTGCAGCTGGTGGTTCGATAAGATCAAAAGCTATATGACTTGATTGACTCTTTAGCCCGTGAGGAAAATGAACGCACGCCGATTCAGCCCAAAAGGGAAGTCATCCATCTAGGGAGTAATGATGCAATGCTGGCTGAACAGAAATTATTGGCCCAACAGCTAGCCAATTTGAATGCAAAAATTGATAAACTACAAGTCTCAGCAGCCCAAGTTTCATCCAACAGAATGCCATCTACCACATGTGAGTATTGCCAAGGTGAGCATGAATCTAATGAATGTCCTATTTTAGTAGGAGTTGACCCCGTGCAGGCGAATGGACTTTGGTACGATCAAAGACCTCCACAAAACTTCCAGAGGAATCAAAACAATGCCATGGGGAATAACTTCCAAAGGAGAATCCAAGGTGGTGGTTTAGATTATAAATCTAACAATTATTTACAGCTTCCACCTATTCCACCCAAGGAACCATTGGAGCTGGAAAAAGCCATGTTACAACTGTCCAAGACAACTAATGAGCACATCCAGGCCACCAATGCCTTTATTAATGAGACTAGAGCTCATCATAAAAACCAAGATGCCTCAATTAGAAATCTTGAGAATCAAATTGGGCAATTGGCAAAACAACTAGCTGAAAGGTCTCAAGGACAGTTTCCAAGTGACACCATTGTGAATCCTAGGGAACATGCGAAGGCAATAACTACTAGGAGTGGAAAGACACTTGCTTCTCCAGAAATTCCTAAGGTAAGTAAAAAAGAAGCTGAAGAGGAGAACACCTCAAAAGAGGCGGCATAAGATGTAGAAGCATCCTCAAGTGAGTAAGAGAAAATTGTTGCATCTTCAAAGAAAGTATGGGATTTATCCCGCTTTGAGAAGCTGCCTTATCCGGTGAAAAGCAAGCAACAAGCACAAAAACAACAGTTTGTCAGGTTCTTAGAAATGTTTAAAAAACTGCATATTAGCATTCCATTTGCTGAAGCTTTAGCTAATATGCAAAATTATGCAAAATTTATGAAAGAACTGTTGTCTAGGAAACATAAATTACAGGATTGTGAAACTATAGCACTCACTGAAGAGTGCAGTGCCATAATACAAAGAAAGCTGCCACCAAAGCTCAATGACCCAGGCAGTTTTAATATTCCAATTGCAATCGGGAACATCAATGTAGGAAAAGCTCTATGTGACCTGGGAGCAAGTATTAATTTAATGCCATTATCAGTTTGCAGGTCCTTGGGAATCACTGACATATTGTACCTTTTTAGGATGTTTAAACACTTTCCTCGGATTGGCTCCCATCATATTTGGGCATATTACAATGAGCAAGATCCACATGCAGTTTGTTGGACTGTTAAGAGGTGTGTAGATATGTTTCCTTTTAGGAGGGACTTGGATTCAATCAGTGTGGGTAATGTATTTCTCGTCAATGATCTTAATTCCTAAGATATTTTATTAAAAATATACCCTATTTTGAAAGCATATCTTTGGAACTGTAAATCATAATTTCATAGATACATTTTCGGAATACGAATATGTAATTTTGGAAATACATTTTCAAAAACAAAAAGGGTGTATATCTTTAAGGAAAAAAGGTATAATGAGTAGTTGAAAGGTAGAAAGGGGGTATCGGGGTGTAAGTAGGAAAAACAAGGGTGTAAATAGAAGGATCCAATTAAATGTGTTTTATAACTCAACACATATTGGGCTGCTGTTGCTCTGGAAATTGAAGTCATGATATTTGGAGTACCTTTTCTGGCATTAGCTTTGCCTTCTTTATGTTGTTCGTAGTTTGTGGAGTTGGTTGTCTAAGAGCAAAACTCTGTTTTTAGGAGGTTAAATATAAATAAGTGATAAATAAAAATAGTTTCTTCTTTAGTCATGATATTCTTTACTATTTGGTTAAAACCTCAATGTATAATTTAGGTTATTTTAAAAAATACCATTATTTATATTTATTAATTTTTTGAAAAAAACTATAAAAATATTATATTTTAGAAGACAATGTTAGAGTCTTTATTTAACATATTTAATATAGATAACTTATTTATAATTAAATAAAGACTCTGATAATTAAAGTTATTTATAATTAAATAAAGACTAATCATTAGATCGAGTCTTTATTTGATTATAAATAAGTTATCAATTAAATACGTTAAATTTTTTATCAAACTAATTTTTTAATATTAACTGTCTTAATTAACATAATTTTATGTATTATATTTTCATTTAAACATAACATTTTATCCTGTGTGTTAGGTGATTTGGGAAGGAATGAATTAAAAAAGAGTACTAGAGGATGGAGCTAAAAACTTTATGTGGTTAGGTGGTTTGGTTAACATGCAAAGAAAAAGGAGAAAGAATTTTCCCTCATTACAATTGTGAAATGGGAGGGAAATGAACAGTGATGCAAAACAACGAAAATGAGTATTATTATTTTATAGTTTCTATTATGGATGAAAATAGGTCAGGTCAGACCAGACTTTAATAAGCCTAAATCTAACTCACATCACTATCACTAAATTTAAGTTTGGCTTGTTACATGTTAAAAATAATTTATTAAGACTTAAGTCTGACCTGTATAAAAGTTTGGCCTTGCCTGAAAGTCTATATATAAAGCTTGATTAAATCATAACAAATAAATAAAAATAAAAAATTAACATAATAGACATGTTTCTATTATAAGTTATAAATAACAAACATGATCTTATAAATTATAGTTTAGACATACCTACTATTGAGGTTTAGTACACTTTTTTTAAAGCCTACATGCTACAACATGATCTTTTTAATTAAAAAAGCTTTTTAAATACCTCAAATTTGACAATTTTAATAAACAGAACATGCCAAGTCAAACCTTAATCAAGCTAGGCCGTGGACATCTGATAGGCTGTTTGACCTATTTTCACCCCAGTTCCTATAAATGTTTTTCATTTTTTTTAAAATTAAATACATTACATAAATTTCCTAAAAAAATGCATTACCTAAATAAATAAATATAAATTTATGCTAAGAAAAAACAATATAGTAAAATTTTATATCTCCTTTTTTCTTTAGTTTCTTAAATATTTCTGTATAACATAATTTTTAAATAAATAATAAAAGATTTATGCTAAAAATGTAATAATTAAAATTTTTAATTAATATAAAAATATTTTTCCATTTATTTAATTTATTTCTTTTCACTGTTTTTTTCTACTCATTCAAATAAGTGGAGAGAATATTTTCTACTGTCCATCCAAACAACTCATAATTTTTTTCTCAATTTCTCATTTTACTTTTATAATTTTTTCTTTTCTTTTTATTTGGTTCCTCTTTATTCTATCCCGAATTCAAACAAAACATTAGTTTTATGCCCCTTAATGTACTATAATACACTTTTAGTTTAAGCGATTAGGGAGTAATTTACTTAAGTTTAATTTTTATATGCACATTAGCATACAAAATTTTACACTATCAAATATTAACTAATTAAATGATACTTTGGAATATGACGACTTTTTAAATAAAATATTACAAAATTAAATATTTTCTAAGAATAATTTTTTTATCATGGTATTGATAGAAAATAGTTCAAGTGATGATTAATTTTTATTAGAATTAGTAAGTAAATATAAGAGAAATAAATCATTATCACTTACCGTTTTAGTAGCATCCAAGTAAGGAAAATCAAGGATTAAACATATGGTTCCTAAATTTCGAATCCTTCTTCTGAAAGGTACCAAGACAAGAGCCAGACACGAAGTAAACTTGCTGAGATTATAGTCTGACATTTCCACGTGCAAATTGAATAATGGCATATATAGGAAACTGCCCTATGGTCCCAAACCCTCCAGTTTTAATGAATTGAAGGACCACATGTTTGTATATAATTAAACATTTATCTCATCCATAAATAGCACCCCTCTAAGTTAGGTTTAGCTTGTAATTGGCTTACAGCCATTGTTTGTTTCACTGTCAGATTGAATTTTGAATGAATTTTTGTAGTGTATATGTTTTTATTTAAGTTAACTTTTTTAGGACTAATTAGTCTGATCATCAAGTCTATTCCAACTACGGTTATATAGAAAAACATCCTATAATTTCAAATATGGGGAGAGATGAAATTATGTAACTCTTCATCTTTATTATTTGTTTTTATTTTTATTTTAATGATTCTAATAAGTAATTTAAACTGTTAATCATAGGTTTATATATATATATATATATATATATATATATATATATATATATATATGAAATGAGAGATTTAATTATATTGGTGTAACTTAAGTAATTATTATATCATTTTATAATTTTATATAAAATATAACTAGTAACTAAACCGTGGTCCATTATATATTTTTTGTTTTAGTAGGAAAGTTGTGCACTTATTAAAAAGAGGGTTCAGTTAGCAAATTAATGTTCAATTACCATTTTGTCCCTGATTTTTGTCAAGTATCAACAATATATAATGTCCAATTTTATAATTTCATAGCCCTAAAGAATTATCAAATAGATATAGAAGAAGATTTTTATCAATGTAACCCTTAAATTATGTCTACATATTATTAAGATTGTTAAATTTTGTCCAAATTGGATTACAATAATAAAATAATCAAATGATTAATATTTTAATATATTTTAAAAAATTTATATTACATCAATTTTAATCTATATGAATGTGATAACAATTAATTTTGGATTTATGAAATTTTGTATATATGATTTATTTAAAATGAATCAAACGATAAATTTTAAGAAAATATTATTCAATTAAAATTATTGAATGATATAATAGTTGGTAAAAATTACATTGATGTAATTTAATCTCTCATATATAAAATAACTTTAACATATTTTTATTAAAAAAAACCTTTAACATTTTGTGACAATCAATTAGTTAACTAATCAATCCATTAAATCAAATAAAATGATTTCTCGTGATCATAGAAGCTGAATTAGAGTCAACAACTAGAAATTATTACATGATTCAAAATCACATGATCATAATCTCAATCAATCTCCACTTAATATATATTGTTGAGTTTATCGGTTGATGAGAAATAAACTTTGATGGTATATAATGTGAAAAATGATTTAGAACATAGTAGTCGAACCACATAATCATTTCCTCTTTTTTCTTTCACTCATAAAGTCAATCGTATTTATATAGAAATCACAGTTAATCTATGTTAGTTCTGCTCTCTGATCCAAGTCTTTACTTGTGTCTTTTGGAAATGCTATGATTGTTTGTCTTATTTTCAAGCCAATTCGGGTGACTTTTTTTGCCTCGGCTGATAGTTCCATGCAACTTGGCCAGTTGAACAACGTGCCTCCCTGTAACACATGGATCATATTAACTAGTCTTCTGTATATTTCATTATTTCTAGTACTAGTTATTTATTTATGCATAGACACCACTGTCAGCTTTCTGGCTATAATTGCCTGCAAATTGAAGGCACCAAAGCAATGCCTTTATTGCTGGTACCTTATGATCACAAACATCCATCTGCAGTACTATATTTGTCATAAGTATCATACATTGTAGCAAAAGAAATACTCAACCACTATGCAAAAAAAAAAAGTAGAACAGAAATTTCAGGACTGACCAAACAACATAAACTATAATTTGTATTTATCATAACAACAATATACATAAACTGTTATTTTTTATGGGGAATAAACACAATCAGTTTTTATTACTCTAATAATTCTAATAGCTTTGGAAAACAACGTGAGAGACCAATAGAGAGAATCAAAATAAGGGATTGATTGATTAGTTTACTTTGTCCCTCTCCAATTTCAAGCACTCTTCTTAGATGGAACAGTACCATCTGTTCCTGCAAGGATGACATACTTGTCCTTCCTAGTCAAATTGGTGCACTCAAACCCGAGAGTCCCTGCAAGAACCCTCTGAATATAATTTGCTACGTCAATGGAGGATTTCCCTCCCTTGCAGGTGAGTTCTGTAGGCAACTGGTTCAAGAAAGTGATCTCGTAAGTTGGCATGGGATTCATGAATACAAAATAAGGATCCAACAGCTTGTGGCCGCGAACCGATGTCCCGTAGAACACGCTTTGCTTGGTGTTGATGGCGACCGGGACAATTCTATCGGTTAGCTCAGCAAAGAGGGCACTAAACCTCAAGAGGAATTGCTCTCTACAAGTGGTGCCTTCAGGGCAAATCACCAAATCCCCTTCCTCTAGCAACTTCTTAATGTTGGCAGCATCTTTGTCCCTCTCCCTAGATAGTGCCACAGCTTTGATTGGTGAAATTATTTCAGTAAATTTGCTTATGCTATATGTGACACAGCTAATTTTCCTTCCTAATGCAACAGCTGTAACCACAGGGTCTAAAACTGTCCTGTGGTTGCATACAAAAAGGACTCCACTTTGGCCCTTCTTTGCTGGGGGTGGAGGGGTACCCTTCCTAATGACCCTTATTCCAAGAAGCTTGTAGTTGTACCAAGCAAGTCTTTCTGGCAGAGGGATGTTGAGGTAGACCCTTAGGATGGAGAGTATTATGCCAATTGGCATCCATAGGAAGGTCAAGAGTGCCACTAGAGGTGTTGGCCTTTGAACTAAACGGCCCTCATGGAAAATTATTGGGCTTAGAAGCTTGTTTCTTGGTAGTGGCTCACACTTGATCCTTGGCACCATGTATCCTTCCTGTAGGGGAAAACACAGTTCATGAATAGATTGGATACATGTGAAAAATGAGCATGAGTGACATTTTCATTTAATTTTTGCTTGGATTTGGATTTTATTTGAATAAATTTCTTTATAAATACTTATACAAAAAAAAAGTAAAATAAATTAAACTTCCTTGTAAGTTAACTTATGCACTTCGGCTTTTGAAAAAGTTTAATTAATTTTAACCTTTTTATTTTGTTTTTTATAAGTATTTCTAAAAAAGTTTATGTAATGAGCACCTTTCAGTAAGACGATATGGTTTTGTTAAAGAATAAAAGAGAGAAAGAAGTATTATTAGTAGTTCCTACTTTCTACAGTGAATAATGATATTTTCTTTTTGTCATTTTCTCTCAAACAAATCAGTATCATGTACAAGAAAGGATCCAAATCCCAAACCGGATAAGGAAAGACATGAAAATGATTTCACAAAACTTAATTGTTTTAGCTCCAGAAAGCCTTAATGGAAGGTGGGTAATGATGTTCTATTGGAGTGGTTTACTTGACGTGGAACATCATAAAAAATGGATATAGGATAGTGATATTCTAATCTAATGATAATGATATTTATTTCCTTATAAAATGTCATCCTATAGCTGTTTGTGTCACTCATCAACAAAAAGTCCATGAATCCGTGATATAACAAAAAACAAAAACAGCTAAGGGAAAATAAAGTTTTACAGAGTAAGTCAGCTGCAGGGGATGTCATAAGAATCGTGCTTTGTTATTGATGATTAGAAAACTATGCAGATAGATAAAAACAACATTTTTCATATATTTTACATGAGGTACAAATAGTACGGCATTGATTGAGTGTTAAAAATTGGTTGGACATGAGGAACTTATGGAAAGTGTCAGAAGTCCCCAATCTAAATTGAATTTGGTCCATCCTTGGAAGATAACCAATTAGGGATCTTTTAATTATTAGAGGTATATAAAACAAAACAAAAATTAGTAACGAATCATGAATTGTGAAAGAGAACTTAAAAAGCAGATACATAATCAGCTCGAAACTGAAGCTGTAATAAGACGTATCCAGAAACGGAACCATAGAAAGAAAAAAAAATGGGAGGACCACTAGAAAAGTTGATTGAGGGTAGTAAAGTAAATTTCGAAAAAGACGGGGTAGAACTAAAAAATTAAGTGGGAGTTTTGTTAAACCACGAGAGAAAATATATGTATGCAAAAAAAAAAAAAAAACACATATATTTAGGTACTTTATATGTAGCTGAAAAACTATGTCATGATCATTAAAGACTCTCACCAAATATGAAGCGATTCGGGGACAATCAAACTAATCATAATGTTTTTAGCAAAGAAACAGCTCATGCAGCTTACTTATTGGCTTCCTCAAGTCTAAACATAAAGTTGAAATCGAGTGACTGAAAACATCTATACCTATTTCTTATATAAAACACACAAACTGTTTACAAATTACTTTCGATGCACTATAACTCTAAGTATACTTTTTAAATAATTATCGCAAAGTCCAATAATCTTATTATGATAACCCGTGATTCATTAATAATATTAAAAAAAAATCAGTGCATTTTAATTAATTTTATTTATTTAATTAAAGGTGTTACTAGGCAGTGAGTTAAAAATTTAATATGTTGATTAAAAATTCATAAATGAAAATGTTATTTATTAGAAATTACGATAAAAATATATTCATAACATTAAATGCTATATTATTTTATAAAAAATCTTAGCTAATTAGTATATTGTATAAATAAAATTCTTATTCAGTACTCTCAATACACCAACTAAGAACTACTAACGAACATTCTCCTTACAATAATGAAATACATTTAATAAGGTGCATTAAATATTATATCTTTATAATTAATATATATATATATATATATATATATATATATATATAACATTCACAAGTACTGTTTTTAGTATTCTTCTTTAATTAAAATTCAAGTTTCACTATCTGTATCATCTTTATTTTACAAATTAGAAAGATTAAACTCTAATTTAATTGAAAAAAAACACTAATATTACTTTATAATACTGTTCTTAAATTTTTGTTATTCTTATGTTTTATATACAAATATATGGTTATTAAACAGTTGCTTCAAAAAAAAAAAAACAGTTAAAATTAGCTGTACTCCGCGTTCACGTTCTCTCCGAGAGAGGTAGAGAGAAGAATTATCTATTTATTTATGCTAGAGAGAAGAATTATTATATACTCAAAATAACTCCGTGTTCATGTAGTGAACTCAGTCAATTTCTATATAATATATGGAGGTTAGTTTTAAATTCTTAAAGAAAAATTATTAATAATTATGAAGATGTAATTTTATTGATTGAGTAAGAGATGTAAATATTGTAAACTTTGTTTACAATTTTGATGTATAAAAAAATATAAAAATTATTTGTGTAATGATTTAGAGAGAGTGAGGGGAGTATATGCATAATATTACAGTTATACCAACCTTGCAAATTGACATGAAGTCCATGTCCGTTACACTGTCTCCAAGTCCCAAATCAGGCAAGTTGGTCCCAAACTCCTTCAATATCACCTCCTTCTTGTGAACACCAACAAGCACACCAGGCTCCTTAGCGAGCCCCGTAACCCTCCCCGACGCCGTCACCGCCAGCTCTGTCCCGAGCACCGTATCCGCGCCGAGAAACGTCTTCGCAAACGGCTCCACCATCACCCGGGGGCTCGCCGTGACAATGCACCGCCTCCCCCCAAACGCGTTGAACACACGCCACGTGGCCGGGTGCACGTCCTCGGCGTAGAACCTGGGCAGCACCGAGCGGGACACGAGCTCGACGTCTTTTAGTTTAAGCCCCGCGAAGGTTATGAAGATTAGGGTTTTGATGGCTATGGTTTCGGAGAGGACGAGGTACGTGAAGTAGACGAAGGGGACGGAGGTTAAGAGGAGGAGGGCGCGGAGGACGCTGCCGGCTTCGAGGGCAACGAGGAGGTAGTAGGGGAACGCGCTCCGGGACACGAGGAGGGTGCCATCGAGGTCTGAGGCGATGGTCTGGTTGGAGCGGTCTTGGGTGCTGCATTTGGTGATTGGGTCGAAACGAGGGAAGGCTCCTCCCATGACCATGACAGAGAGAGAGAGAGAGAGAGAGAGGGTAGGGTTTGTGGTGTGGTGGTGAAGATGTGTGTTGGGGGAGCTAACTGAAGAATATGTTATGGATTGGAAATGTAATGAAGAGAGAGAGAGGGTGTAGGGGGGTTTTAATAGGGTAAGGGGGAGTGTGTAGATGGTGGTGAACAATTTTTGGAAAGATATGTAATTAGTATATAATAAAAGATTCAATGTGTTTTTTTTTCGTAGATGAAATAATTATTCATTTTTTGTGTCTGAAGAACCATATTAATACAGTATGACATGAATGATAAATAGATTATTTTTTCTATTAAGGATGATGTGATTAGGTATTAGATCCTCATGTTTGTTTGTATGAAAAATTATATGTTAAGAAAAATTAATCAATTAAATAGATCTTAACTTCTCATAATTAGATTAATTGTTAACACTCATTCAGCTAGAAGTACCTTTATTTTGATTCACTTTTAAAAAAATCATTAAAAAAAATGACAACATTTATGTATATACAATTTCTTAATGTTTTAGTTTTGGGTGTTTTATTTATAATTAAAATTAATTTATATTGATAATTTATGATACTCTTTCATGTTTGTTGCACGAATTATAGAAGTAAAATCCCAATTTTGATGAGAAAAATACACTAAAATATTTATAGTTATACATCTAAGTTATGTCATTTTCAAAATGTAGTTCTTATTTCATGAAAGAGAAACAAAAGTGATTGTATTTTTTTTTTGTGAAAAATAAGACCACGTCAGACTCATATTTATAAACGAAGAGAAATATTATTAAAAAGTGAACACTATTATCTTATTCACAACCACTATTTAACCCTATAATAAATAATATGCTGTACTTAGAAATTACTAATTGGACTTTTGTGAAGATATTCATGACTTTAGAAGGGTGGGTGAATTACATGAGCAAGAGGGGGTTATGACGAAGTGTGTGACTGTGAGGGTGTTGATTTTGTTTTCGGTGTTATTTTTGGCGTGCGTGGTAGGGCAGTTATATATTGTTAGGAGGGGTCTTTGAGTAGTTGGAAGTCGATGCTAACAGCTGCGTTTCATTCAATTAGAGCCTACTTTTTAGTTTATTGACGCCGGCCTTAGCAGCCTAATAAAACCAAGCCACGGCTTCGGTTTAAATTAAAGTGTTTGTTTCATTTTCCTCACCTTTTTTTTTATTTGCTTGTTAAATTATTGTACATAACTTTATTAGCGTAATTCCTCAAGCACATATATAATTGTTGACTTATAACGGTGCCTTGTCACTTTATTAACATTGGGATTTAATACTTTGATTTATTAGTGTTTCTTTCTTCAGAATCTTTACAAGTAGAGGGTTTATTGATTATAAATTCCTTTACCAGAAGTGGAAATATTCAATACGGAGTTCTACTTATAGTATAGTATGAAAAACACGCAATACGAATTCTTTAAGAAATAGGTGCGAACATTTTGTCCTCTCAAACAAACAAAAAGGTGTGAACACTAAACATTTTGTTGGGTAAATGATAAATTAAAAATGGGCAAAGGGTTTACTAGAGCAAATGACGGATAAATTTGTTTTATACAATTTTCGTATCAATTCGTAAATTTTGTTTTTTGTACTATAGGACAACTCTGTAATTCAATTCACCAACTAAAAAAAAAAAAACTTAATTGTCTCATTGGACTGCAGTCATACTCAAAAAGTCTATGGGTGCATTTAATTTAGATGATAGAATTTTTTTTTAAATTAAAATAAAATATAAAAGATGTGAATCTTAGATATAAAATAAAAAAATATAAATTTTCTCTTATATATTATTTTCATTCTTCAAAACAAACATAACCTATATATTTTTGCGGGACACGTGACCTTGAAGTGTTGTTACCATTCCTTTATTTATTTATTATTATTATATAAGCTGTTGCGGATCTTCTTTTTTTTTTTATCGGATTTTAGTGTAGATCCACTGTTTTTATATAAAAACTAATTTTTAAATATTATTTTCACTTTGTGCTTGGGATTATCTCACTCACATTAGGTTTGTATTGATTTCCTCAGAAAAAAGTTTATATTAATTGCATGTATATAATTCTTTTATATTTTATAACTGGTATGATACGTGAGTTTTTTAACCGACATTTAGGATTTTATCTCATATTTAAGGATAAAGTCGTGACTAGAAATATCACTTTACTTAGAGTTTTACTATTTTTGATAATTCCTAGACCTTGTTTAATCTGCCAACAATGCTTATTAATTTAAAAATCCCATTTGGAGAGTAAAATGGGAAGTTATATTTTTTCATGTTATATGTATAATTATTATTGTATCTGTAAATTTCTAGAAGATTCTGAGTTGATTTGATATGATGAATAATTTTTGGATTTCATATTTTAGCACTTGTGAATATGTGATTTTTAGCTTAATTTTATTATTTGAAATTATATTTAATTCTTGTGAAGTATTGGTCGAGTGGTATTATGAATTATTGACTTGATTTGTGATTTAATTCTATTTATATTGCTAATTATTTGTATTGGATTGATACATGTGACTTGGATCCAAGAGGCATTGCTTTCTTGGCAAATGTGTGCATGAACTTGATTTATGTGGTATAAATATGTTTTTGATTACGTGTTGTTTGTAACATATCCTTCTACCCCTCATTAACGTAATGAGTAGTCACACACATATAATTCATGTTTTGAATAGAAGTCCAAGTGTCAATGATAAGTGAAACCATTTGATAATTCATTGACAAAAAAAATGCAATTTCAAGTTTTCTTCAACATAAATTTGCATACAATCCTTAACTAGAGTGATCCGACTAAGAATTTTAAATCTAGGTTAAGCAGTAGCCATAAATTCTCTAAATTGAGGGTTATCAACAAACTTAAAAGCAAGCTCATCAATAATTACCATTTTGCAAGTTGATACCTAGTATTTTCTTGGTTAAAATCCACAAGCTTAAATGAAATAGTGCTATCAAGATCAGTTTCACTTTGTTTTCCAAGCACAATAGGTTTTTTGCTTCTTATCTACTTTCCTATCAATATTCTTTTCACATTCTTTCGCATGTCTGTTCAAGTTGGTGGTTCCATATTTATTACTTTTGCATTTATAACCTTGGCCACAATGCTTCCATATAGAAACACCCCCTTCCTTATTAAAATGAGCCCAACAACAAGAAGTAGCTCTAGTAGGTTTATTTTGTTTGCTTTTGCACCTACCTCATTTAGAGATTCAAGCAGATCATCTTGTGCTTCAGGTTGAGATGGTTCAGTACCTACTCCCTCAATTTCTGATGGTGAGGTCAAAGCACTTGCCTCTTCCTTCATTTTTCAGTCTAGCTAATTAGATTAATACACAAATTTTGCAAGCAAAAAACCCTGTTAGTAATCAATCAATCAACACAAGCAACACTTATGTAACAAATAAAACATCAAATGAAGCAATTCGTCAACAAGGAAAAGGAAGACAATCTTGTGACCACTCCCAAGAATGGATTGACCCAATGACTTCGTCCACCACAATTTTCACAATAGCTCTTACTATGACAAAAACTTGGTTGTCATTTAAAACAAAGGGAAATATAAAAATATTGACTGAGGGACTCTGCGTCTAACTCTAAGCCCACTTAATTCTTTGGTGCATATAAGACTTGTTGGCTACCTCTAAGTATAAGGGAAGAAAGAGGTTCATGTGGTTATTTTGTCCAATGTGGGACTAAGAGTGTGTTAATGAATTGTAGCTTTTTCAACAAACTTTCCAACGACGCAAAAAATACCTCAAACCGACAACTATAACTCAAGATATGATGTGGTCTATCTAGGGTTGTCATAATAAAACAAATACTAGACTTAGACAACTTTTCAAACATTTTAATTACAAGAAGTTAATTTAATACTTTTCTAACACCAAATATATATAATATAATAAAGACAACCACAACAACAACAACAACAACAACAATATACACAAAATACACACATGTATAGGAACACACACACACACACACTATCACAACACAAGTACATGCTAGGACAAAACCAATAATATACAAATAATAATAACAAATATTTATAGAAAATATAATAGAAGGGTCCTAATAAGAGTTCTTTTTATGGTATATTTCTAGTACTTAAAACTTGGGGTGTTACATTGTTTATTATGGTTCAACGATTATGGAATTCTTGATGTGAGACAAGTGGATTCAAGGTGTGAGTACATTTGGGGTGCCTAGAACTTGGTTCTAGTGTTAATAAAATGTTCATCATGCTAAAGAGTGAATTGGTAGTTAAGAAGAGTGTGGTTTTTGTTAGACTCTTGGCAAGCGTACCAATTTTCGTTGTAAGTTACAAAATTTATAAAAGTTCGTCTCCACAGGAACTTAAGTTACTCAGTTAATTCAAATAAAATTTAACCGTTTAATAGTTATGTACAACGAGTGTGAGCAGAGTTTTATGTATTTGTGAAATAACAGAAATTACAAATTTTTAAAGAAAAAGCAGAAATGATAAATTAAGTGCGTTAGAATTACGGAAAATTATGGAAACTAATAAAACGAGTTTAATTAATTCAAGAAAAGCGTAAGATTTGATTTCATCATTCATACCCTTAGTATTCAATTAATATTACCATGCATAAATTATTTTCTTTTATTATTGATGCACACATAAAATCACCCCAAATCGATCCCTCGCATTTGAGAATCCTAAGAATATTTATCAAATATCGATTCTTCGCATATGAAATAAATATCTCAGCATTACAATCATAATCGCGTGCTATTTGCAATCTAAATGTTATGCTCTATTCCTAGCAACGTAACTTAAAGAGTAAAATTATTCAGTTCAAGTTTTAAGAGTACTTTTCAGTTAAACTTAAAACCTTATTTCATGAAACTAGTGATCAATTAGAATCAAACATTAAGAACAGAATGAAATTACCAATAATAAATAGAAAAGACTTATGCATAAATAAATATTAAGAGAGATACTTCAGGGTAAGAAGATTACATCCAATCCTTAGAGAAGTTAGCCGATCATTGTGGAGAGCACAAGATCAACTGAATATATGATGAAGAGGCGATCTCCAAATCACTCTGGCAGAGTTTCCTCATCAATTTCTCACTTTCTCTCACTCTCTCTAAGCACCTAAGGCTAGCTAATTCGTGTTTCCACTTAAGGTGGCTTTCAAGGGATGCCTCTCCTTCACTCCTTGCATGGCTATTTATAGATTTTAAGGTGCTGCTTGTGTTTACTCTCCCAGGCGACCAATTTTGCCTTGTTAAACTCGCCTGGGCGAATTTATTGCTTCTTGCTATAACCTCTACTCGCCTAGGCGACCAAAATACACATGAGTCACTTGCCTGGGTGAGTTAAAGCATCAATAAGTGGGCCTGGACGAGTTCTGGGCTATTTTTGCTTCTGACACCTCCCAAATTTGATTCTTATGTCCCTTTCGCTTGCTTTGTTTTCTTGGATGCTTTGGATACCATCGGAACCTATCAAAATGCAAAATATGATTGAAATAATCTTCCTAAATGTGAAAAACAATATTTATATAAGTACTAAATACAAATTAACTAGGTTTTAGGGAAAATTTATAAATAATTTTACTGAAATCAAAGGATAAGTGTCATAATTGTAAGCCTGATTTTTACTAAAATATGACACTTATCAGTTTTTATTATTAAATGAATTTAGTAATAATAGGTGCATTTGCACATTTAGAGAATGATACAATAGGACCTTTGCTTGGACATTGGAGAATATGAACTAAAGACTTAGCATAAAACTTGAGAGGGTGAGGAATTACATTAGACTTAATAAAAGTGATGAGAATCATGAACTAAGTTCATGAAGGCTATGGTGGTGCTTGGTGCACTTGCTTGAGTCTGATGTGATGTAATGTTGTTGATAAGTGCCCTAATTCAGTTAAAATCATATTTTAAATAAAGGCACTTATCCTTTGATTTCATAAGCTTTTAGCATAAATTTACCCTAAACCTAGTTAAATAGCTCCTATTGCTTGTATACATGCCATTTGTCAATATTTCGGAAGATTAATCCAACATGTTTTGTATTTTGATTGATTCCGAGGATTTTCGGGGCTTCCGAAAACAAAAAGCAAGCAAATAGGGATCATAAAGCAAACCTGGGAGGTGCATCAAGCAAATCAGGCCCAAGGCCCAAAAAGAATTCTCCAGAAGGTGCTTTAACTCGTTTGGGCGAGTGAATATAGTGGTATCTGGTCGCTTAGGCGAGTTAACAACAGCAAGTGGCATCCAAGTGGGCCAAGTGGACGTGCAAATGGACCTTAAACTCGCTTGGGCGAGTAAAACATGAAGGAAATGGTCGCTTGGGTGACCAAACACGAGCAGATCAGCCCCTATAAATACCCAAACACCCCCAAGGCAAATGCATCACTTCTTGCTATTCCATTTCTTCTTCTCCCTTGCTCCTAAGGTGCTCCCAAGGCCTTAGTTTCTTCTAAAGCTTGTATTAGAAAAGTTAGGCTAGTGAGAAAATTGAGTGATAGTGCGGAAGCTCTGCCGAAAAAGAATGGTGATGATGCTTTTCTTCTACTATTCTTCTAGGGAGGTCCTCGTCATGCTTGGCTAATTTCTCGCAAAAGGATTGGATGTAATCTTCTTATCCTCAAGTATCTCTTTTAATATTTATTTATGCATTAGTATTTTCTATTTATTATTGATAAATTTATTCCGTACTTAATGCTTGATTCTACTTGATCAATAGTCTCACGAAATAAGGTTCTAAGTTTAACTGGAAAGTACTCTTAGGATTTGAACTGAATAATTTTACTCATTACATTACGATCGCTAGGAATAGGGCGTACCGTTTTGATTGCATAAAAGCACGCGATTATAATTCTTAATGCTGAGATATTTACTTTGTATGCGAGGGATTGATATTCGGTAAATATCTTTAGAACTCGATTGCGAGGAATTAATTCGAGGTTAACATAGTGTGCATTAATAAGGATAGATAATGATTATTGCATGGTAATATTAATTGGATACCGAGGTATGAATGATGAAATCCAAATCCTACGCTTTTCTTGAATTAATTAGTTTCCGTACTTTTTAATTATTTTCCGTTATTTCCGTAAAACCATAAAAACTTCGACCATACTCGTTGTACATAACTATTAAACTATTAAATTCTATTTGGATTAACTGAGTAGCACAAGTCCCTGTGGAGACGAACTTTTATAAATTTTGTAACTTACACTGTTAGACTATTGGCAAGCGTACCAATTGTCGTTGTAAGTTA
>CM023943.1:7882619-7914028 GCA_013407115.1 Glycine latifolia
TCCAAATCCTACGCTTTTCTTGAATTAATTAGTTTCCGTACTTTTTAATTATTTTCCGTTATTTCCGTAAAACCATAAAAACTTCGACCATACTCGTTGTACATAACTATTAAACTATTAAATTCTATTTGGATTAACTGAGTAGCACAAGTCCCTGTGGAGACGAACTTTTATAAATTTTGTAACTTACAACGACAATTGGTACGCTTGTCAAAAGTCTAACAGTTGTGTGTTCACAAATGTTTGTGAGTTGAGAAGGAAGACACAACCTATAGAGTGGTATTTGAGGTATGATCATTGACTTGTTACTCCCAGGGGGTATGGCACTAAGTTTGTGATGAAATTCATTAAGAAAACCTGGCAACCCCAATAGAATGTGAGGCATGACCAAGGTTGGTGAGAGTTTGTCATTATATCATGATGAGGGTGTAGTAGTACATAGTGGGCCAAAAGTGTGATGTGTTGTGAAACTAGTCAATGTGAATTGATCAGGGTTTGATTGAAGTCTATTTTAAAACCAAAATCTGAAAATGATATGAATATCTCACACTTAACCAAGAGGGGAGTGAATTGGTTAAACCTTGGTAAATTAAAATTTCTTTAATCAAAAACAGAGTTCCTATGATCTTTATCACTTTTCAAAACCAAGAAACTTTATTCAAACAAGTAGCTCAGCACCAAAGAATTCAATGAATCAAAACTTATATAATTGGTCAAGCAATTTAATCAAGAACACAATGAATATAATAAGTTAAGGGATAGAGAAGCAAAACACAATCAGTTTTATACTGGTTCACTTCAACACTAGAAGTTACATCCAATTTTCTTCCAACCAACACTAGGTTAGAGTTCCACTATTATAATTTTCAGTTCTTACAATCACTTACAATGCCTCCCTTTATCAACCCTAGATAAAGTACAGAAATCTAAAACCCTATTAGATTCTAAGAGACAAGAACCTGAGAACACTACTCAGTTCTTTTACCTAGAGAACCCAACTCTAGGTACATGCAAGAACTCAATTACAATAGCCAATTCACAAAGAAAAATCAAAACGAAAATTACAACCAGATTAAGGAGAGAAACAACCTGATGATCCAATGATGCAATGCAAAATGAAATTACCAGCTCAGGTTGAATGATTATAAATCAAATAGCACAACTTTCCTTAATCTTGAAAAGGTTTCAAGCTCCAAGAATGACTCAAACACTCATGATTAAAGAACAATGGAGCAAGAAAGAATTTATCCTTTAGAAAACACTTAAGAATGCTCACAAGACTGTTTAAGCTCAGAAAATACAAATGGGTAATGTTCCACGAAGTTAGAAAAGCAACTGAGCCATGGTTCTATTTATAACAGATTTTTATAACTGCTTGTAATCGATTAAATCACCATTTTAATCGATTAAAACACTTATGTAATCGATTAAGTCACCACTTTAATCGATTAAAGTGTTCAAGAGTTTTCTGGATTTGAGCAACGAGCAAATTAATCGATTAATACGAGCTGTAATCGATTATTCCAGTAGCACTGTGTTTCCTAAAAGACTTGAGTAATCGATTACGAAATGTGGTAATCGATTATGCCAGTGCAAAAAGATTTTCTCAAAACGTTGTGTAATCGATTACGAGCTCTGGTAATCGATTATTCCAGTAAAACTTGCTTTTCTCAAAGGCTATGTAATCGATTATGAGAAATGATAATCGATTATGGCAGTGCAATCTTAAAATCATATATGGCCATGTAATCGATTACTACTTATTAATAATCGATTAAAACGTTCAACAAGACAGTTTACATGAAAACGAAGGTTAAATAATCGATTATTCCAATAGGTGATCGATTATATTGTGCTTGAAAGCTTTCTAGAATTGACTAAGAACAAAATAATCGATTACGGACTTTAAGGTAATCGATTACATCGGTGTAAAATGCATTTTTCCAAAAACCTTTAAATCAGTTTAAAACACTTAGTCAAATTGCCAAAGTCTTGTGATTTTTATGAAACCAATTAGGTTAATTATGGATTAAATGAATGCAATGCACTTGGATCACCAGAATTGCTTTTCTCTTACACTTTTCACACTAAATTATCTTCAAGGAATTCATTGCATGTTGAAAGCTCAAAACCAATGCTTGAATCAAAGTTCCTTTGCATTCTTTAAATAGCTCCCACTGAATCCAACTAAATCGTCGTTGTGATGTTTAAAAATCAAGTTTGTTTTTCCATGAACAAAATTTCAACTTAAAAAATGAAACTATTGAAAAGTTTTAAAAATTCACTAAAATTCCAATTCAAGTTTTCTTAGTTTTACATATTTGTGAAAATTAAATGGATTAACGTGCTTTATAAAATAAAGAAATGGCATAATTAAGGCATAATTTTAGTTTTAGCCATTAAGGTGTTACAAAGGTGGTGTTGGAGCAGGAGCAACGAGTGGTGCTGGAACAATAGGTGGAACCTCCAAAGGGACATCTTCAATAGTGAAAGAAAAGAAATGAGTAGTCTAAAAAATGTAACATCAGCAAAGACCAGATATCGTTGAAGTTGAAGAGAAAAGCATTGGTAACCCTTTTGGAGGTGGGAATTGAAGTGACCAAAATACCACAATTAAGGTGAGACTATGCTTCCTTTGAAAACAAAAAAAGGTTTCTGATGGTAGTTCAGAATGAACCAAATCAAAATGAAGATCTATTCTAAGCTTAGAATGAAAATTCAAGTTACTTAGAGTGAAAATGCAAATAATTTTTTTTAAAAAAACTTCATTTGAAATTTAAAACTTTTGTCTCAAAGATAGTTATTTACTTAAAAACCTTTTGATGAAAGCAAGTTTTAGTTCAAGTATTAATTTGAAAGATTATTTGGTTCAGTGTTTAGACAAAAACAATTTTCAAATCTGTATTGAGCAAAGTAAAGAGAGAAGGAAGAAGAGTGCACATAGATTTTTATTCTTGTTCACCCCAACCTTGGGGTACGTCTAGTCCTCCCCCTTCAAGATAATATTTTACTAACACAACCAGTCAAAATTGGACCAACAACCACTTGATTTCAACAACCTGCCAGTTCCCCAACTTGATTTCTATACTAGCCTCAACTAGACCAACAACACCATGGAATTTTAGCTTTGCCAGCACTACTAGACTTACAACAGAAAAGAGAATCCATGATTTGTTGCACAAAATACAGATCTTCACCTCGAAAGAGAGATTCCACTTAGAAACTACATCTCACTTTTATCTAAAGAATACAACAAATTTGTAAGCACTTACATAAGTGGGTCACTCTCACGAAGAGGGTTGATGCATAAATACAAATTTCTCACTCAAAGAGCTTGCTTAAGATGTTTTTGTTTTGGAATGCTTCAACTTGTCCTTCACGCCCTTTGAAAGTGCCTCATAAAGCTCTTAAGATTGTCGTTGTAGTGGGCTGCACACAACTGACAAGCTTCTGCATCAAGTAGGTGCAATTTACAACTATCATGAAGTGACAACATGTAGAACCATTCTGAGGTAGTTATTTAAGGTTCCCATTCTAAGGAACCTTTTTGATTGACATTTTGAAGTACCAACAGGACCAGAATAGTCATTCTAATGTTTGATGAGAATGAATCTATACTTGATAGATTATGCTAATGAAGTTCAGATTGATATCCCATTTTGAAGTAGCACAACTTCATCACTCTTAACATTTCTTCACATCTCCAACCATTTTGAAGTTGATTACTTTAGAAAGACTAAGTAGAAGTTCAGTTGTTGGTGTGTTAATGTTATGTCTATGGTGAAACTAAGTGGTATTCTTTAGTATTCTAATATGATGTTTCTCATCAGTGCTTCTCATGCACAGTTTCAACTTTCAACAGACTTGCATCTTCCTAATGTAATTAGCTCACACTTTCTAATATGCCATTAGAAAATGTGACAGCATATGAAAAATGAAGTGCTGCCCACTTCAGCCTTCTAATGTTGTCCAAGTGTTGCTTTCTAAGCTATTATGAACCATTTTGATGTTCAGAAACTCAAAGTCAAGGTCTTCACCATTTTGATGTAGACTCTATCATAACTTCATTCTGATATTGGATGCTCTTCATCTAGCCTTTGATAAGTCCTCTATGTAAGACCTTGTTGTTTAATATCTTGCCAAGAACCAAGTACTCAAAGGAAAGCAAACTTCATCATTCTGATGGGTTTCATGAATTTTTCTGAGCTCTCAACTTTGATAGTTGTTCTGAACCTTTTTGAGCATCATTCTGAGCACTTTAGAATGATTGAACATGTTTTCTTCTTAAAGTAATAAACACTTAAGTATAATGTTAGTAAACACTTAAACCCATCATCCTTTCAATTTGTATTATTAATGGTTTGTCATAATTAAAACCAGGGAGTAGGGATGTGGATTCAACATGAGTAACCTAGAAAAGTACATTTTAGAGACTTGGCAAAGAGTTTATTTTACTTGGAGTGAGATCATGGGCAAAACACGTACATCCAAAGACATAGATAGGAACATTATAGAGGTCCTATTTAGGATTCAAAATGGAATATGAAATTTGATTATTGAGAACCGATGAAGGCATGCACTTAACTAGTCGATTCTTAGGTTAATAGGTCGACCTGACCAATCCAGTCCAAATCTAATAACAATGATTTAGAGTTTAAGTTTTGTGAATGAAAAAAACATAGTTAGGATGCTATACTCTACCATAAGTGATCATTCAAGTTATAAAAAAATGTCAATAGCAAAGTAGGCCAATACTTTGCACCTTGAGCATGTAAAAAAAATCGTTAAAAATAAAAATTGGTATATATTAATTATTTAAAATCACATTCTTTCATAAATAATAAAGTGAAATGTACCTGGAAAATTTAATGCTAGTTTCTTTTAAAATAAAATTCTCTTGTGCTATCCATATCAACCATTAATACGCCCGTTTTCGCTTTTAAAACATTACAAATAAATGGGATGTTTTGACTTGCCAAAGCACGTAACAAAATTATTCTTCCTTCCTCTCACCGTGGTTTGGAGTGAGAAACAAACAACTAACAAAGTTGCGTATCATTTTCATAAACCTTTCATGTATAGAGCAGGAGAATTTACTATCTTCATGACTCATGAGTCACCCAACGTGGGTCTCATGGCTCAAAACCCAGCATGTATAGTGTGGCTTAAAGCCGAATATAGTCAAGAAGCGCAAGCTTGATTTAATAATTAATGATTTCATTTTAAGCTAACTAAGTTGGCAATTTATTTATGTGATTCGTATGTCAAAGTCAAATTAAAAGACTAATATCCGATTAGAACTCATTTACTCTATCTCTAACCCGATTTTTCCATGTTGTACTTTAATTTATTCAATAGATTTCATTAATATTATAAAAAAATAGATTTCATAGTTACTTCCTCTAAAAGTTTCTAACAGTTAGTTATCAACGTCAACAAACTCTTCTCGATCCTCCTTTGTTTCTCTCTTTGTCCACAAGAAAACGTTAGCTTGACAACATTGCAATGAGCAGTGACAATGAATTCAACAAAATAGAAACAAACAAAAGAAAAAATAAATAAATGGAATGAATGAACAAAATTAAAAAAAATCATATTGAAAATGCTAGTTGCAAGTTTTGTTGCTGCGGTTAGGAAATAGGAACACACCATCGAACAAGTCTACAATAATTATGATTTTCTCAGCAACCCTTAAAAGCGTATGTTTATTGGTTGCAGGAGAATATCTTCAAGTAACTAACCCTCTCTCTGTATATCTCTCCCCGTCTCTCTTTATTTTTATATATGTATTATGTATCTCCAAAAATCATCTCTCAAATTCGCTCAAGGGAGAAGTCAAAGAAAGATCTTGAATCCAAATTAACCATATTAATCAAGAAACTTATGGTATTAGTACATCATTCTATGGTCTTGATTTTAGATTGGGTTAGTACAACAGACTGTGAATGTGAAAATAATATTTTGTAGGGCTTGCTTAGAGTAAGGGAAAGCACATATAATACAGTATTATTTTATTTATAAAAATATTATAATGAAGAATGAATACTCAAATTTTGAGAAATTGTTTAAGCTCATATGAGGAGTGACCTGTTAGACAAATAAATAGTGCATGATTAAATTAATTTTAATTTCAATTTTTATACTGATACACATGCATAGTATAAGAATTATAATTCCTAATATAAATTAAGTAGATAATTTTATTTCTAAAGAACATAGTTAGGAGTTTGATTTTCAGCTTTAAAAATTACTACTATTTTTTAAAAGCGGTCAATATTTTAAATGAATTTTAATACCTCAAAGGAATAATCAATTTAGATTTTGGCAAGAAAATACCCTAGATTCCCCAAAATATAAAAATTATCGAAAAATGGATGTGAGATAGGATGTACTTAAATTTTATGCTTTTATTTGTCATGAATGGGAGACTATGATAATCCTCTAACCCATTAGATTATAGATTAATCTCAAATTAATCTCACTCGTGATGAGTGACTATAAATGCCCTAAATAAATTTTGCACATAACATGAGTTATATTTTTTTTGCTAAATAGATCATTTTCACACATATAAAACCAATAAGATTTTACACCATCACATCAATTCTTTGGTTAAATATTATCCTCTCTCTGTGTATATATTCCTGCTAAAATATAAAAGTGTAAGATAAATTGTGAAATATATTTGAAAAATATTTTTTAGTTGTTTAGTTAGAGTAAAAAAATAATTGAGTTTCGTAATAAATTAAAAAAGATTGAGAAAGTTATTTAAATAGAGTTGCCTTGTTATATAAGGAGTTCATATTTATTAAGGATTTGACTACATTTATTCTCGTAAGAAAGAAAGACCTCATTGATTGAAAAACTAAGAATTAATATATATATAAATTTTTGTAACCCTAAAATATATTTCATTAATCTGTAATTAATTACTATAATTATATACATTTATCTCATTAAATAGATTTTTATTTTAATGGAATTGCCTTCGAATTCCAAATACAAAAAAAAAAATCAAGTATATATATCTCTTATGACTTTTGAGCCAACCATAACCAAGTGGCAAGTGATAAACAAACAAAATCCAGCAATTATCTTTTTGGTACAAAACATGATTCATCATAACCATTAGACCTTACATAAACCACAATTTCTAGTACCGTTCCTAATATTTTGTCTCAACCAAATAGCCCAAAGGAAATGTACCAATACATAAGAGGAAACCTCATGTTGGGCCTCATAAATGGCCGTCTCGCAACTAATTCGGGTGCTCTTGTAGTCCAACTACGACTTGCATCACATAGGAAGAACAAAAACCAAGCATGTATAAATGTAACACGTACTCGATCGGAAGTCTCAAATTCTCTTTCGACCTAACAGGATGATTGGTGCACAATTTGAGTTGGTCTTCAGCATGACTGGGTGTCTTTGTCATCTGAATTTGTGGTTGGACAATTAAGCCTAAAACACGAAAATTGACCTCATTAATGGTGATTACTAATTTGCCGAGTTTTGGAAGCTAGAGATGAAGTTGAAGCTAACAATCCCCTAGATTGAAGTAGTCCCTTTTAATTTGGTCATGTAAATTGCATACATGCATGCATAATTCTAGGGGTGTTTATGTTGCATTTTTCAGTTAAAATTAGTCCAAATCAAATAAGAAAATTAAGTGCGGTATGATTTGGTTCAGTTTAAAGTATTTATAAAATTCGAACCGAACAAAACTAATTTTTTTACAAATTGATCTCATTCACTTTTTATGATTTAAAAATTCTGCTAGTAAATATTAAAAAATGCATAAAAAACTTGTTATTAATTGGACAAAATTTAAATAATAACTAGTTCAACAATCAACCATATACATATATAACAATTGAGCTTAAAGTAAAACAATAACTATTTTCAAGTTGAATAATAATCATTCAACTTAAATAATAAATCATTTAACTTAAAAGTAAAAACAAAACATAATACTTACTTCCAAGTTACAACGAGTGAACTAAAGAAAAAATAGTAAAATAATATTCATAATACTTACTTTCAACCATGAAAACTTAGAAATTAGATATCCAACAATAAAACACTAATTGCAACAATAGTTTCTAGAGATGTCACGGTTTGGTTTGATTCTGTGTGGCAAACCGCAAACCAATTCAAATCACGTGGTTTGAAAAATACAAAAACCTAACAATGACCATTGATTTTTCTGCCGTTTTTTTATTTTACACTCAATCGATTTGGTTCGATTTTGAATGCTCCTAACTATTTCTATGTAAATGATGAGTAATGTGTGCTTTTAGTCGGTAGCAATGATGCGCCTAAACATTCCCTTCATATTTCCACAGAAAACCCATCGAATATGCTATAGATATTTTAGAGCTTTGTTAAGCTTTGAAACTAAAAGAATTTTTCTTTGGATATATTTATATTTATTATTTATTTATTTTTGTAAGTTATTTTTTAAATTTTGTGAAAAAAGTATTAAAACTGTTTTCTTATGTTTCAACTTTCTTTATAAAATATATATTTGACTATTATTAATTTTTTTTTTTTTAAGGCAAAGCAGGGGGCAAGAAGGGTGCAACCACTCAAACTATGTTGGCACTACTACACTCCACTACCAACTGTAGAGCCTGAAATCCATTCAATATATAAGAGACGAAGAAACAAAAGCCACGGGGGGGGCAACACCAAACCCAAACACAATAAGGACTATTTGAACCTATAAAAGGGTAGACCCTGTTACAAAAAATCTAGAAACAAAAGTTGGGGTAGAATCCCACCATTGAAAACCATCTAAGTTAGTATCATGTAAGGCTAACCTATTGCACAGTTGTTACCTTCACGGTAGATATGACCAACAATGAAACCAATATTTTTAGATGCAGCTACTACATTTTCCCATCTATTTCTTAATTTCCAAGGTATCAAAGTATCATGCTAGAAAGCTTACACGACTAAAGACGAGTCACACTCAAGCCATAAATTTTGCCAACCTTTGTCAATAACAATGTCAATTGTTGTGATTGCTGCCACAACACTGAAAAAAAAAAGTGGTTCTAATACATGCACTAAGGGAAAAACAACCTCTTATGTTGGCTTGAGAATCCCTAAAAATGCCTCTGCAGCCAGCTATAGCTTAATCTTGATATACCTCATAACAATACATTTTTGTTACCACGAGATATATTGACAGCTGCGGATCCTGGCGATCCTTTGGCGGCTGCACATCCTTCAGCTGAGGATAAGATTTTAGTCTGACCAAAACAAGGATGTCCACAAAAGAATTCCTATTAAGATGGTTTTGGAGCTTAACTCTAGCCAGTCCCAAATTTTGAAAGCAAACTGGCATTTAAGGAAAATATGCTCTAGCGATTCAGAAGAACAACGACATAAATCACACTTGGAAACCGAAGTGTAACCTCTGGCACTCAAAACGCCATCAGTAGTAACCTTCTTTCACAAACAACGCCAAAGACCAATGGTTTAGCCGACAGAATACTACCCCTCCAAATACTTTTGGCCCAAGGCGACCTAACTGCATGGGATTTTAAGAAAAGATAAGATTGCTTTAAGTTCAATGTCCCTGATTCAGTATATCTCCACACTGCTTGATCAACAATGTTGTCAGCTGGTATAATGGTTCTATTAATCTCAACTGAAACAATAGGGGCTTTCTGATAAATCCAATCTAGCACAACCCACTGCCAGTTAGAAATAAAATCTAGTTGTTGTGAAACGGAAGGAGTAGATAAAGTTCCTTCAATTACAGACTTCACTAGTTGGACCCTTCCCATCAAGGAGAGAAGTTTCCCTTTCCAGGAGGACAACTTTTTCTTGATCATGTCCGCAATCTTCTAAAGGTGGCATCTCCTTGGTTTCCCTTTGAAGATGGGGGCACCGAGATAGTTGAAGGGAGCCAATTTGGGAGGAAACCCAGGATATCAGTGATGGGTGGAATCCGTCTTTGGTTAATGCTTCCGTGATCATAAAAAAATGAATTTCTTTCTACTAATAATTTGTCCAGATGCGTCTCCAAAATGAATTTCTTACTGTTCCTCTGCAGAATACTGTAACATCATCAACATAAATGGTGTGGCTCGGAATGTTGCAATCCACAAGAGCAAGGATACCATGACTAAGAGCCTCTTCCGCAATATAGAAAAGCTAAGGGAATAGGGGTCTCCCTGCTGGACTCCGCGAAGGCAAGGAAAAAACCCATTTGGGTTTCCATTGACTGAGATGGAAAATCTGGCAGATCTGAGGATGTTGTGGATCCAAGTGACGAAAATATCAGAGAACCCAAATTTACTGAGCACCTTGGTGAGAAAACTTTAGTCGAGGGTGTCAAAGGCCTTCCTTTATATATTTTAAGTTTCTAAACAGTTATTGAATTTAAATATTGATTATTGGTTAATTTTTTATTAATTAAAAATTGGACATTAAATTGTTATGTTTTATTGATATATTTGAATTTAATGTTTATTAAACTAAAGTTTGTATCAATTTTTATTAACATGTATTTTTAGTTATTTTTAAAAATACTAATGTTTATTCTTATTTTATAATTTTGCTAATTTATTTTTTTAATGTTTAAATTACGTTAATTTTTAAGTTTCAAAATGGTAATTGGATTTGTAACACTGATTTTTCATAATAATGTATGTTAAGTGCTTGACTAACATCGAAAGTGAAATTAAATTTAAATTTACGTTGTTTGATGAGCAAATTAATAAAATGACATAGACCTCTGTGTTATAGTGACTCTAAGAGAATTGGACGTTTTGGCGAGGTTTAGTAATGTAGCTTGCGGGTGTAGATAGAGGCATGGAATGGCATCATGGGAAAAAGTCCAAAACCTTTTAAAGTCTGACAACTCCCTAAAGCTTCAAGGCAATTGTTATTCTTACCTCCATGTTTTAATAATATACCTCTTTTAATTTTTGTTTTTAAAAAATAACCCTTTTATAATTTATAGTTCCCTTGAGTCTCTCTCTAACATCTCTTTGATGTTCCACCTTTGCATACCAAGGTTTTCCTTGCACCCACTGATTACACAAAAATATCATACCAGGTCTTGCAATTAAAGAGAATCAGATTAGAATTATATTGTGGATTCTCTAGAGTAGTGCGGTTCAACCACGAACAGTTCATACAAATATGGATGTTACCACCTGACTTGCTTCTTCAATTAGTTGGTCGGGATGTGCTAGCATCTATGTTGATAAAGATTCCCTTTGTTGTTTATTTCTTTCCTTACCAAAAAATAGATTTCCTAGTAAACGGCTCTTTCGGTCAAGGTGGGACCAAGTCCACGGGATTCCCAAAGTGAATTTAAATTCTTAAAAGGGAAGAAAAACTAAAAGGAGCAGAATATGGCCCAAGTACAGGCAAGGCTCAATCAATAAAAGGGGTGGATGGTGATGACAAACACAGGAGGTTAGAAGTGCCAAACATGTTAAATATTGTGGAAAGAAAAGGTAGGCTGCCAGAGAAAGAAAAAGGAGTTATGTATAATTCAGATTATGAAGACAACATTTTACAATATCACTCAGACTTGGGTGAAGACTATGAATTTGTTGAGTCCACTGCCTTAGTAGAATCTGACGAAGCAAGAGGAGTTATAAGGGAGCAGGTTGATGATAATAAACCTGAAGAAGTGTCACAGGTAACTATGGGGAAAGGGAAGGTGAAACAATCCTCACTTGGTAGGATTTTGAAGAAAAATAGCAGGAAGAAGAAAGTAAAAAAACATTCCAATATTAGTAATTCTATCTGTGATGGCAAATCAACATTTGTAATAGGAATAACTGGTTAAGATATAAAGGAAAGGGTGCAAAAAAAATTGTGGGAACTAACCCAAATTATGGGTGTTTCCTAAGTGGGTGAAGAGGAGGATATGGTAAATCATATGAAGCAAGGGATCAAAAGTAGATGGAGCAAGTTAAGAAGAAGAGAAAAGGTGGGGCACATGAAGGTTGTCTATGAGTCATACAATGTTAGAGGATTGGGTAACACAATCAAATGGAAACATATTAGGAATCATGTGGTTAAGGAGGGGGTGCAAATGTTGTGTATCCAAGAGAGGAAAAAGGAGAGATTGCTAAAGAACTATGTTATGCCAATTGGGGATCTAATTATGTCCGATGGTATATTCTCCATCTAGAGGACTTCGGGGTGGGGGCTATTATGTCTATGGGATCCATATTTCTTTTCTTTGACAAATTGTTTCTTTGGAGAAGGGTTTATAGGTGTGGAGGGAATATGTAAGGAGAAGAATTGCGGTTATCATAAATATTTATTCCTCATGTGAAAGAGAAAAAAGAGTTAGAGGGTGGGAGGAGTTGGTGGTGCATATGAGAAGTAGTGAGAAAAAGAATTTGTTGTTTGATAGGTGACTTTAATAATGTGAGGAGAACTTGTGAGAGAGAGGGAGTTCGTGGTATTGAGCTTGGAAGAAGGGAAAGGATGGACTTTAATAACTTCATAGACAATATAGAGTTGGAAGATGTCGCTTTGCTTGGAAGATAGTTTACTTGGTTTAAACCAAGTGGAACAACTAGAAGTAGGATTGATAGAGCCTGAGTATCTAAGGAATGACTTGAAATTTGGCAAAGAAGTTCTCTATATGTTCTTGATAGAGATATTTCTAACCATTGTCCAATCCTCCTTAAGGATACAAACCTTGATTGGGGGCCAAACCCTTTAGGGTCCTAGATTGTTGTTTGAAAGAAAAAGATTTTCATAATATGGTGCAAAAGGAATGAAAAGAGATGGAGGTCAATGGGTGCAGAGTTTTTGTACAAAAAGAAAAAATCAAGGGTATTAAAAAAATGCATGAAGGAGTGGAATAACAATGTCTTTGGTGATTTAGATGGGAAAGAGGAACAATGGGGTTGAGTGAGTTGGAGAGGGGGAAAAAAAAGAAATTGTATGAAGAGTTTTGGTGTGTGACCAGATATAGTGAATCTCTTCTAAGCAAAAGTCTATGTGTGAATGGGTGAAAGAGGAAGATCAAAATTCAAAATATTTTCATTCCATTGTGAGGTGGAGAAGAAAAAAAATATGTTGAGAGGGATATCCATTGATGGAAGATGGGAGGAGACACCTGAAGAGAGAAGTAAAGAATTTCTTTGAGAAAAATTTAGTGAGGTTAATTGTCCTAGACTAAGATTGGATGATGCAAGTTTCAAACAAGTTTTGAAGAAGGGGAATTAAATGCTAATAGCCCAATTTGGAGAGCAAGAGATAAATGAGGCAATACGGGAGTGTTATAGCCAAAAATGCCCCGAGCCGGATGGTATACACTTCAACTTCTTGAAGACCTTTTAGGAGACTATGAAGGAGGATATGGTGAGGTTCATTTCCAAATTCCATGCTCATGGAATGCTACCTAGGGGTACTAATTCTTCTTTCATAACTCTTGTGCCTAAGGTAGAAGACCACAAAACTTGAGTGAGTTTAGACCTATTTCTTTGGTGGGACGTATGTACAAAGTTCTAGCAAAACTCCTAACCAATAGAATGAAGAGGGTGATGAATGAGGTTATAGACCAAAGACTAAGTGCCTTTTTAGGGGATAGATACAAATACATAGCACCTTAGTGGCCAATGAGGTTATTGAGGAAGCTAAAAGAGAGAAAAAGAAGTGCATTTTTTCAAAGTTGATTATAAAAAAGCCTATGATTTTGCAAATTGGGATTTCCTTTTTTACATGCTTGGTAGATTGGGGTTTAGAGATAAGTAGGTGGGATGGATAAAATCTATTTTGACATCTAACTCAAGTTCGATGTTGGTGCATGAGAGTCCTACTTTGGAATTCAAAGCACAAAGAGATCTTAGACAAAGAGATCCTTTAGCTCCTCTTTTGTTTAATATAGTGGTAGAGGCTTCTTAGTAGGCAACTCAAACACTCAAGTCAATCTTCTCCAATATGTCGATGATACTCTTTTCTTTGGGGAAGCATCTATTTCGAATGTACTCAAAATTAAGAGTATGTTGAGAAGTTTTGAACTTATCTTGGGTCTTAAGGTAAATTTGCTCAAGAGTTTTTTTGGGGCTATTGCTGTTGAAGACCATGTCTTGGAGAGATCTGTTACTATTATGAATTGCATGATCACTAAAGCGCCTTTTGTGTACCTTGGCATCCCCATTGGCGCTAACCCAAGGAGGGAGGAGACTTGGAAGCCACTTGTTGATAAAGTGAAGAAAAGATTGAGTTCATGGAAGCATAGATCATTATCTATGGAGGAAGGGTATGGTTAATAAATTTGGTAATATCTTCTCTCCCATTATTTTACATGTCTCTCTTCAAAATTCCTTTGCGTGTGGTAAAAAAAATTTAGAGGTTACAAAGAGATTTCCCATGGGGATCTAATGAGGACAAGAGAAGAATAAGTTGGGTGAGTTTGGAAAAGGTGTGTAGGACAAAAAAGCATTAGGGTTTTGGGATAAAAAGTATTAGACACTTCAATGTAGCTCTTTTAGGCAAATTGTAATATCACTAAATTTAATTAAGGTAATTTTGGGTGATATTTGCGTAATTAAGCGGATTTACGAAAGTAAGGGTATTTTGGTATTTATCTGAGGTAAGGTGTATTAAGTAATTGCTGAACGCACCCCCGATTTCATGTTAAAACCAACATATCACGTTTTCTGCTTGTTTCTTCTTCTCTTTTCTTCTTTTCTGGTTTCTTCTCCACTCTCAAGCTCTCTTATAGCCATTTCCACTTGTTTAGTGGCTGAAATCACAAAGCAAGCAAGGAAGAAAGCCTTTTTCTTTGTTCTTTGTTGCTTTTGAGCCTTGGTGTTGGTGATTGGACGAAAAGAGTGAGTTTTGAATCTGCCCATTTTCGTTCGGCGCCGCTAAACCGTGATTGAAAGCCATAAAGTGCTGGTCTACCCTCCAATTTGGTCTATTGAACTCTAAGGTTTGAAATCTCCTCCTATTTCTCCTTGATTCTTGAGGTTAGGGTTAGGGTTTGGAGTGTGATTGATGAATGTTGAGTTTTAAGAGGGTGAGACAGTTTTGAAGTATGATTTGGAGTGTGTAGAAGTTGATTTTAAGTTGAAATGGTGTTCCATGCATAAATCATACATGGATGTTCATGACAGCCAAGAACACCTATTTGGGCAGTTCTGGTGTTTTGTCCATAGCAGGAGCTATCGGTGTCCAAATGATCTAAAACCGGTGCCATTTGAAAGCTAAGAGAGTTAGGTCTATTATGGAATTTTCGTGCTATTTTTGGAGACTCCTAGAAATTGTGGTGCAGAGTTATAACAGACTGTTATACTCTGTTTTTAGCAGATTTTTCTGCTGCAGAGGTCAAATTTGCAGAAATCATAAATCTTTCTAGGATGATCCAAATCAAGAGATTCCAGTGGCAATAGAAATATGGGTATGTGAAATTCATGCCTGTAAAATATCAAGTCATTTGGACGAGTATCCTGGTGTGGGCTGTCGTTGAAAGATGGCTGTTTGAGCTGGTATGTTGCTGTCAGCATTGTTTTAGTGCGTGACAGTTCTGGTTTTCTGTTTGCTGCAGAGGCTGTGATTCATGGAATTTGATGAAACCAGTTTTGTTTAAAAGATTAGAGATATATCTTGATGCCTCTAAATTCTCGTGATTTTAGGAGCTTCCCACAAGGATTTGTGATTTTTCCAAGTGGGTGTAAAATCTGCAGAATTTTATGCAGCAGTTTATGCTTTTCCGTATGTTTTGCTAGAAATAAATGCTTTATACGGATAGGACGGTGATTGATTTTGCTTGTGTGCCTTTGTATAGGGTGTGACATCGAGGGTGTCAGTGGCGTAGCCCACAGTTTTGGGATTGGACAGCAGAGCACTGCGTTGCCAGGTAAGTTCTTGGTTTCTTGGGAGTTTTCCCACTGCTGTGTTCCACCATACTCCAAGGGAGTGATGGTTGCATTCGTGACGCATGCATTGAATTGGTGTTACTTTCTCATAATGATATGTATGCATGATTCTATGCCTTGTATGTATGGATACCTGTGATTAGATTTTCTGGCCAGTTAGATAGATATGGACCTCCCTAGGAGAAGAACACACCTCCTAGTTTGGTTTGCTCACGTAAAGGGTGATGATGATCCCTTAAGACCAAGAGATAGGTGGTCCCGTCGCGGTTGAAGCCTATTCTCGGAGGTGCCATATACGTGCGTCCATGCGTAAGGGGTAGCTCCCGATGGGATGACACGGGTGTGAGTTCCAGTCTCACACTGAGGACTGAGAGTCCTGATGCTGATGATGATGCATCTTTGGCGGCGTAGTTCCGTAGATATACATTAGAGCTAGATGATTGACTATGTATTGTTATGAGGGCCGGGAGGCCATTGATTGTGATGCCTTTGATGACGTGTGTCATGGAAGTGAGCCAGGGAGGAGGAGAAGTCTCCAAGAGCCCTGAGCTTACTGAGATGTGTATCTCACCCCGTGTGGGGATTATGTTTTTGCAAGAGACTCATCTGGCAGAGATGACGGTTCCTAGGGCAGAAGGCCCCAGTAGGGACAGCTGTTGCAGCATTTTGCGAGCTGGGAGGCTCATTTTGTATATGTTGATATACCTTGTACCCCTGTAGAGGGAAGACATATGTGTGTGCACATATTGTGGTTATGTTTATGTTTTGTACTTGGATTGTATATGTTACGTTTGCCCTCATGTGAGGAAGTGATCTGTGCGATCAGGGCGATGTATGCCTATTCTTTTGTATAACCACAAGTGTGATTCTGATGATGTATATTCATACATAACCAGTTCTAGTTATGTAATTATGTTTCTCCTGCTGTATCTGTTGAGTTACTTGGTTATCTACCTTTATGTTATCTGGATCTGAGGGGCTAGTGTTGTTTATGGCATTTCCGTTCTGTGGGTGATATACCGTACATAATGAATCAAGAAATATGGTTTAAAAATGAAATCGCTTCCGCAGCTTTTTAATTAAAGTAATTACTGCGCTTATCTGATAAAATAATTGTTAATACACCGGATGCATACGGGGTGTTACACAAATGGAGATGGAATTTATTTTTCCAACAAGATGCTTTGTGGGTTAAAATATTAGAGTCTAAGTATGGTGGTTCGAGGAGACTTGATGATGGAAATGTAGAGTCTAAGTATGGTGGTTCGAGGAGACTTGAGGATGGAAATGTAACAAATTCCTCCTCCATTTGGTGGTAGGATCTATGTGAAATTTGTGGAGGTAATGACCCATTGAATTAGTTTGCATCTAATTATATATGGAAAGTTGGAAGTGGGGAAAAAGTAAGGTTTTGGCTATATCCATACAACAACAAGGTACTCTACAAAGCATGGGCTCATGGGAGAATGGTGTGTGGAAGTGGAACCTTATGTGATGGAGAGCTAGATTTCGGTGGAAAGAAGATATAGTTGAAGAATTAAATGTACAGTTGGTAAGAAGAAGCTTAATCAACTCATAGGGTTCTTGGCTATGTACCTGTAGCCTTAATGGAGCTCTACAAAGTCAGCAAATTGGGTTTTCTTTAAGGGATAGTAGATGAACAAGCACATGACATTTTTGCCACGATATGGAACATGCATGTCCTAACAAAAGTGCATTGTTTCATTTGGAGATTAGTACTTAATTGGTTGTCGTGCATATATAACTTAGTGATAATAAAGTAGTTCTATTAGATTCTTATACTTGTCCACTGTACAATGTGGAAGTAGAAACCATAGATCATATTTTTTTTCCAGTTTCCTTGCATTCAAAACATTTGCACAGATTGTTACCTTTGGTTTGATGATTATGTGGTCCAATCGGGGTCTGTAGAGCAGCATTTTCTACAACACTAGGGCTCTCAATCCACGAAGAAAGCTAGACAAGCAAGAATGATATTTTGGGCATCAATAGTGTGGAATACGAAATCAATGTGTTTTCCAACAAGGCAATTTTGATGGTGAACAAGTGTGTTGTTACTGTAGTAGGGTTGACATGGAAGATGGACACGTGTACAATGACCTTATAATAATTGTCACATGTAATTTTACCATTTTATAATGTACAAGTGACAATTAAATTCTAAAACATATCTTAACGAATGGAGATGAAATCTACAAGGCTCGTAGAAGTGATAACGTTGCAATTTTTTTGGGATGCCTGGGTGGGTCAGTTGGCTATTACATGTGGTTACACTATATTTACGTATGTAATTTGTTAATCCAAAGTAACCGTGGGAGACAAACTACCTTCACACCTTTTATGTAAATGGTTTTGGGTACCCATTGTGCCCTATTATATATGAATATATCTTTTGCTGAAAAAATAAAAAAAGATTTCCTAGCACATACTCTAGTTGCATGACACAATAAGTGGCATTAAGACTGAATTTCTATAAACTAAATTTTGAAGAAAATGCAAGAAAAAATATTGGAAATTTAATTGGCAATATTATAAAATTGTAGAATTAATCAATTGAGTGATGGAGAATTCCCAAGAAAATCGCCGCATAGGGTTTCAAATCAGAGGATAAAGTGAGGGTTGAGCATTCATAGGTATAAACATAGGGAAGTGTAAATTACCAAACAGTCTTTTTGGGAATAAAAAGAAATAAAGGTGTATTATTAAAAGAAGAATGTATGAATAAATCTGTCAAGCTTCAAAAGCTTAAGCTTCTTCCTCCCCCCTCTCATTTTCTCATTTCTCCTTCTCCTCTCCAATAGTTCCTTTTTTCTCTTGAGTTTGAGGTTTGAGTTCCTACACCTTTAGTGGCTAATTTCTTCTTTGATTGTTTTGGAGGTAAATAATTGTCTTCTCTAAATTATGAAACAATAGGAATACCACAATAACCAAGAGGGGGGTGAATTGGTTTAAACTTGGCCTTTTAAAATTTATTTGTAAAATCAGAGTTAAGGATCTTAATCACTTTTAAACCAAGAATGCTTCTAATAAATCAAACCACTCAGCCCAAGAAATCAATTGCTTAAAATAGGACTTGTTGAGTAATGATAATAACACCAAGAACAAATGAACAAGATAACTAATAGAGATTAAGGAATGAAAAATTAACACAAGAATTTATACTGGTTCACTTTTCAAGAGAAGCTACATCCAGTTTCTTCTAATCAACACTAGATTAGAGTTCTACTATTATAAATTTCAGTTCTTATAAGCTTTACAACAATCACTATTTATCAACTCTAGACAAAGAAAAGAAATCTAAAACACTATTAGACTTCTAGTGATCAAGAACCAGAGAACACTACTCTATTCTTCCCCTAGAGAACACTACTCTAGCACAAGCTTCAAAGAATCCTTTACAATAGCTTCAAATAACTAAAAATACAAAAACGAATTTACAACCAGAGAAAATGGAGAGAAACAACCTGATGATCTAATGAATATGAATGCATGTAGTTTACAAATCAGAATTGAATTGCAGAAAAAGATTTCAGAACATGCTCTCCAAAACTTCTTTGAAAACTCTTGCCCAAGAAATCATTCAAAACCCATGAAGATTAAAGAGTGGGACAATAACCTAGTTAACCCAGAAAGTCACTTTCTAACTATGAGAAGGCTTGTGTATATTCAGAAAATTCGAAGTGTTCAAGTTAGAAAAAACAGGCAAGCCTTCATTGAATTTATAACAGCTTTTTGTAACAGACTGTAATCAATTACAATGCGTCAAATAATCGATTAAATGGATTATGTAATTGACTAAATTATCTTTTAATCGATTAAATTGTTCATAGCTTCATTATGAGTTTATAACGAACATAATAATCGATTAAATCAGTGTAGTTCATTTGTGAATCAAGCATGTGTAATCGATTACAATTTATGGTAATCAATTAAAGCAGTGAAGCAAGCTTTTGTTTTTACTATGTAATTGATTACAAGAGTCATGTAATCGATTAAAATGTTCATCATGGCTTTTCTAGATTTAAAATGAAGCAAATAATCGATTAAGCCACTGTGTAATCGATTAAAGCAGTAAGATTACATTTTTCCAAATACATTAACCATGACTTATTGATTTCTTTTAAAAACATGAATAGCTTTGATACTTTTAATGAAAACATGTAAGCATGTTGATGATTATGTGCATGCAATGCAAATATTCAAAAGATTGGCTTCTCATACACTTAAATTAAATTACAATCTTCAAGGCATGTAAAAAGCTCAAAATATTCTTCTAAGGCACAAGCTTCATCTTCTTGTTGCTCCCCCTATATCCAACAAATTAAATATGAATGTTTGAAGATTAAAAAATAAACTCCAAATCCTTTGATATGTTATCCTGTTCATGGACAAAAATTATAATGATTGGTTAATTATAGTGTAATGTCCATTTTTAGAGACTTCCAACAAATTATAAGTAGTTAAATAAATTTACGAACAAACTAATCTCAAGTCTATGTTAGTAGAGACCAAATATTATACATTTTACTCTTAATTCATGATTTTTTTTCTTTTACGTTCCTTTTTGTGCTTTACTAGTAGGTAACTCTTGGCAATCAATATTTATTAATTTGAGTAATAAGGAATTACATTTACTTTAAATGAAATTTCAAGTTTATTTTATTTTTTAAAAAAAAACCTTGGCAAATTTGACTCCGTTATGACTTATGAGTTCTTCTTGATTGAGACACAAATACCTCCCTTTAAGTGGGAGACTTGAAAAAAAAAGTTATAAAAAATCTGTTCTATCAACACTATAAAACTTTGGCATTTTCTTTCTACACCAGACTATTTTCTAATATACTATTCATTTTTCATTTATTCCAAAACTATCCTTCCTCGTTTCTTCTTATTGTTCTTCTTCATTTTTGCTTCTTCCATTTTGCTTGATTTTTATTTTTTGTCTCTCATTCCTTTTTTTTATTGGCAGAGCTCTTTGTTGCATTGGCTGATGGTGGTTTGCTTCATTGTGTTTGGCTTCGTCGTTGCAGTGGTGACAAAGGTAAAGTAATATGTATGCTTCTATTTTTTTAACACCCATATGTATGCTTCATACATATTAGATAATTTGTAAGGATCATATGGATTGACAATCTGTATGCTTTATATAGTTAGCTAATCCGTATGGATCATATGAATTGACAATATGTATGCTTCATATATAGTGCATACGGATTGCCCAATCCGTATGAAATATACAGATTTTTTGATCAATTTTTAATTTTTTTATAACTAATATTTTTTTGGTAAATTTATAACTATTTGTTAATGTAATTATTTAACATAGTGAACTTTTGTTACAAAAATAATGATATAATAAATAAATATTGATGTTATTATGTCATGATGTCACATTATTATTAATTTTTAAGAATAAAAATAATATATATATATATATATATATATATATATATATATATATATGAAAAAATATTTAAGCTTTAAATTAAATATTAAATAAAATGAAAAAGTAAATATTAAAATTCATACACTTATTAATGTGATACACTTAGTGCTAATAAGTTTTTGTAAAATTATTTATTTAGTTCTCTAATGTATTTTTGAGATTCAACTTGGTTCTTTTATTTATTTATTTTCAAATTGGAAGATTCTTTAAGATACTTTATTATTTTTTCCAATAAAAAATTTATTAAATTTATTGTATGAATCATACATATATCCAATTTAAAGCAAATTTTAAATTAATTGTATTCAAAAAATTGTATTTGGTATTGAATTTGTATTACCCCTCCTAAACAAATTGTATTGAATTTGTATTATATTAACACTTTGATTTTATTAAATATTATTATTATGTGTATGGTTTGTTAATGAATAATTTTTTTAATGGTTTGTTAAGATGGACAACAATGAGTAGATGCATGATGATATTATATTTGAAGAAATTAATATGAATAAAGACAACGGTGAGGAAATGAGTGAAAAATATGTAACATTCAACAAAAATTTAGTACGGACAATCAATAACACTAAAAAATGTGATTGTTCTTATAAGTTGCCTAAAGTCCGACGCAAACCCCTTGTTTTAATCACAATCTACAAATTTTCCAAATTCTTAGTCTACCACTTCAAAGCAATCCAAAAATTCAACAAAGTTCAATTAAAAAAAATTTACAATTACTTTCAATAACTTTCATACAATTCAAAGTTTAAAAAAAAAAAACACACACACACACATTAATTTATTATAATGAATTAAAAATTTAAAAACAAATAAAACACATACATATTATTTTATTATTATGAATTGAAATATTAAAAAAAAACACATACATATTAATTTATTATTATCAATTGAAATTTAAAAATAAATAAGCACATTCATATTAATTTATTATTATCAATTCAATTTTTTTATTATAAAAAAACACATACGTCTTATTTTATTATTATGAATTAAAATTTTTTAAAATAATAAACACATACATATTATTTTATCATTATAAATTAAAATATTTTAAAAAAAAGCATACATATTAATTTATTATTATCAATTAATTTTTTTAAAAAAATACATATGTATTATTTTATTATTATGAATTAAAAGTTTAAAAAATAAATAAACACATACATATTATTTTATTACTATGAATTGAAATATTTAAAAAACCAAAACACATACGTATTAATTTATTATTATCAACTGAAATTAAAAAAAAACACATACAAATTTACTTACTACTATCAATTGAAATAAAAAAAAACATACATGTTAATTTATTAAATATTAAATTCTCGTTCTTAAATTTATATTTGAACAATATTTTCTTTTATCCGTACAAGAATAAAAAATAAATATCATAAAATTTATATAATACATGTGATAATTAATTTAACTAAACATTTTAAATTACTTTTGTTACAGTCCATGGTAAATATTTTGTTTAGAACATAAAATGTGTCTAATAAATAATTATAACTATTTAAGATACTAATAACATAATTAAACAATTTAAATAAATTATTGAAATTTAAAAAAAATAAAAAACACATATGGATTGGGTAATCAGTATGAACCTTATGGATTGACCAATTCGTATGAAGTTCGTAACATAAGGATTGTCCAATCTATATGATCCATACGAATTTGCAAATCCGTATCACAAAAAAAATTGTAGGAAGCGAGAACTATCAGGGGCGACGACGAAAAAAACTCCCTTAATCAACTACAAACGACGAAGACGAGTCACTCCTTGCCTTCTTGCACAATGAAGTTGGAGCAACAAACATAAACAATGCGAAAACAAAGAAGAAGATGAAGAATGGTGCGTCGCAAGAACCAAGAAGAAGAAGCAGAAGAATCTAATGCAATCCATCCGTCCGTACTTAAGGTTATTAAAAATGATAATTTTGAAAATTCAATGTTTAATGTCGTATGTATTAAATTTTTTTGCTGGTGTAGAAAGGAAACGCCTAAAACTTTTTGCATTACCTGGTGTCGTGGCCCATTTTGTTAGCCAAACAACAGAAATAGTGCCTTACATCTACAAAAATGAAAAGGGAATTGGTATTGATCCAACCTTATTGTTATTTCCTCATAAAATAATGAGAAAAGAACTTTTTATCCTTTCCTCTTCTCCTCACCTTCTTTCCAAACACATTATCTCCACACGCAATCATTATCACCATTGGTCACCTCTGTTTTAATATTCAATAAAATGAAGTTGTGTTTCATTCTTTGTGGAGTGAAAAAAAAGTACATATTAATGAAAGTACAATTTTTGTTATATTATACAACCTAATCGTATTTCTGTTGTGTAATTATTTTCCCACTCCACTCATACAACAAGTATGATTTTGCTATACAATATATGGGGGAAAGGATAGTTTTGAAATTTTAAAAATATAGATGGAACTAATAGTAATTCTGTTGGGGTCAGTAACAATCCCAAAAGAAATAAAGAAAAGAAAAGGTGGGCACCAGTTTTTAACACTGACGTGCACAATATCAAATTAGTAGTTGTTAATATTTCATGTTTCTAGACTTAAAATTCCAATCATGAATTTATTTTAATTCGATTATATAATTCATTTCATTCTAATATTAAAAAAATAATTTGTATTCAAAATTATATTCAGATTTTTGTTAGTTTGCTTCAACGGAGCCATCTAAATTATGCTGGACTTACGAACATGAATTATCACAAAAAAAAATCCAAACGATAGATAGAGGGTTGATTATTCAACATCATAACATAATTATACAATTTACTCTTGCAAATATAGACCTGCAGTTTCTGCTTTGTGCAGAGAAGCTGTTAAATAGAAGGGGGGAAAAAGAAATAAACGATGCATACACGGTTTCCACAAGTTCTAATGCGTCTCCAAATACATGAGATTTGAATAGATTAATTATACATAAATTAATAGTAGTAGTAGTAAATCATTAGCAGAAGTGATAGGAACATCTTTTTCGTAGGAATCCTGTCTTGGACTCAACTAGTTACTACTTTTATTTTTGAGGCATTATTGCTTCAATTCATCTTCAATGTTGCATCACTTTGACGTGAAGGGGATGGCCCTGATCACTATCTGATGGTACAAAGCTGCAAGTGCTGCCCCAATGAAAGGCCCAACCCAAAATATCCACTGCAGCACAATAATATAATTTGGGAAATTTTAACTTTATTTTTCTCTTAGCAATAGCCAATTACTTAGTATATTCTGTCCTACCAGAGCTTACTAACAAAAAATAAATAAAAAATCAAAGATTTAATTACTCATTTGTTTTTTTTATGTCTGTGTATATATTTAGAAGTTCTACATATACACTTTTTAACTGATTTTAGTTCTTGTACATATATATTTTTAATGTGTTTTAGTTCTTACAATTTTTGGGGGGACTAAAATGGGTTAAAAAGTATATGTGAGGAAACTAAAATAAGTAGTTTATTAATTTAGGAACTAAAATGTAAAGATTGTGTAAGTATAAGAATCAAATGATTAAACTAAAATTAAAATTAGTAACAAAACAATTTATGTATAATATTTAGAAGATTTATCACTAAAATTCGTGACCCAGAATTATTAAAAAGAAAACAACGTTTTATCATTAAATTTATCACTAATTTATTGAGTTATTGTTGTGGCTATAGATTAAACAGGCTTATTATACAAGCGACAGTAGAAGAAAAAAGAGAGTAAAGGAAAAGAAAAATCTAAACAAAATTAAGTATGAAGAAGACTCACATGGTCATCCCAAGCTTGGTCCTTGTTGAAGATAATGGCTGCACCTAGACTTCTAGCAGGGTTGATACCAGTCCCTGTAACAGGAATTGTAGCCAAGTGCACTAGAAACACAGCAAAACCAATAGGCAGTGGTGCCAAAATCTGATCCATTCAAATTTTTATAATTAGACATATAGTCATAACACAAATTATACCTTAATAAAAAGCTGATATAAAATTGTGAATGTTAGCGACATTTTCTAACACTTTCTTTCTCATGATTAAAATTTATTAAAAATCATTAATTTTAATTTCACCTAATCTTAGAAAGAGTATTAAAAAGAAAGTGACGCTAGTTAGCATTTGTGTTAGGAATTTTTTTTCTCACAGGAACATGGGAGTCTCTAGCATTTCTTTTGGCATCAGTGGCAGAGAAGACAGTGTAAACAAGCACAAATGTGCCAACAATCTCTGCTCCAAGGCCAGCACTATTGGTGTACCCTTTAGCGATTGTGTTAGCACCACCACCAAGCCTCTCATAGAGGTGTGGCTCGAACCCCTTAACTACACCAGCACCACATATAGCTCCCAAGCACTGCATGATTATGTAAAAAATTGCCCTTGTCAGAGAGAGCTTGCGTGCCAAGAAAAGCCCAAACGTCACTGCTGGGTTAATATGACCCCCTGCATTAGAAAATTCACACAAGCTACATTAGGCAAATAAAAATAAAAAATTAGGGAGATAACTTCATTAACTATATTTTTTCATGCAATTTAGTAATTTGTCTTGTAAAAAGAAGAAGGGCATGAGAGAAAGTTGTGAAGAGATCTCATAATAAATAATATTCTTAAATTTTTAATCTTTAATCGAGTCAAATAGTATCATCTTTGTGTTATTTAAGTAAACAACCACATTTAGTATAAGGCTGTACTGCTGTTAATTGATTTCTTGAGTGTCTACTAAAAACTAGAATTTTTTTCACTACTTTATAATGTGAAAATTTCACATAACTTCATATAGAGAGAGAAACACTCACGACAACTCTCGTTAAAACCTATGGCTATTTCATTGAACACTTGAATAAGAATTTGAATACAATATCTTTATCTGATTTGGTTCCTCTGTACTGTACTGGGCAGAATCCAATTTTCAGAATAAAACAAATAGCCTTTGTTATTTATTGACAAGAAAATCAATTATCATATATATATGCTATAATGTCAACCATTATCTTAACTATCAACATTACTTTTTTTTAAAAATATCTTTTTAGTCTTTTTGTAATTTAATATTTTAATTTTTTGTATTTACAATTTTTTTTAATCTTTAACTTTTTACAAATTATGTTTATTTTATTTTTAGTCCTTAAAACATAATACTTCAAACATTGAAAAAAGTACTATTTAAAATCAATATAAAAAATAAAATAAATATAATTTATAAGGACTAAAAGTAAAAAAAAAAATTATAAGGACAAAAAATTTAAAAATTAAATTATCAAAATTAAAAAAGATATTTAAATCTTTTTTTAGAAGAATCAACAATATTACCTACTTAAAAAAATCCTAATTCTATCCTTTCTTTTTAAACAAAGAAACATAATTTTTTTTAAGATTTTATATGTAAAAAAAATTTAAAACATAAACTAATCTGTGAATTTTACCTGAGATTCCAGCAGTGGAATAAACAAGAGCAAAGATCATGCCCCCAAAAGCCCAAGCAATGCCTTGGATACCCACAGTGGAACACTTGCTCTTAGATTTGGCCACACCCATCACAGTCAGCACAGTGATGTAGAGGAACAAGAAAGTGGCCACAAACTCTGCTATGCCAGCCCTATAGAAAGACCATGATGACAACTCGCCGGGCTCGAAGAGAGGCGCCGACGGTGGCTCTCTGTAGTCTTTAGCCTGAGCAGCGGTCCCTATCGGCTGCCTCTCTCCGTACCTGTTGGCTCCAACTCTCACGTCCTCTTCTTTTCCCTCCATATTTTTCGCTACAATTTTGAATATCTCGGATGCGGTGACCCTAACGATACAGCGAACTTGAAGTTTCAGAGTGTCTCCTTGAGGCCTTTTAGAAAGAGGGATTGGGTGAGTTAATGTTGGGCGAAAATATGGGATTTCTAGTCAATGGATTATGCAATGAAATCACGAGAGTGGTGGAGTGTGTGGAAGGTATTTGTAGCGTAAGGTTTGGGAGATAGGTTGGGGTTTTCTTTCTTAAAGGGGAGTAATGGTGTGGTGACTTCTAAGGAAAATCGAAAAAGCAGGTATGATGAAACTGTGCATTATGGGGACAATCCACCGCCCAAGGACCATAGGGGGACCTTGAGAAATTCGTTTTTTTTTGCCGTCACTATGGGAAAGTGTATCTTTTCATTCTCAACTTTTGAGAGCATCACTTTTTTCTAACGGAACAAAAAGAGTCTTCTTATTCATCAAATGCCTGAATCAACTTACATATATATTATGTCAGTTTAATTATAAAATTTATGTATAAATCTAAAGTATGTAATTATGTTAAATGTTTATTCAGTTTCAAAAATACCATTCCCTCCAAGAGGGAGCCTTACCAATTCAGTCTCTCATATACAATTTTTAAAGCATTTGTTGGTTAAATAAAACAGTTAAAATTTGTTAAATATTTTAACAACAGTTAAAATATGTTGTTGGCTTTTCTCTTCCTCTTGGAAAATATTTGAACCTCACAAGAATTCTCGTTTCACAAGATTCAATTGAATATTTTTCTGAAAAATTACTTTTATTGTTTTGAATAAAGTCTTCTCTAAAAGTTTTGCAGTGTGTAACTGTGTGTTCGAGTTCTTTAACAAAAAACGAATCAAGAAAATGAATTTCTAATTATCTAAGTTATTCCGAGTAACTTTTAAAGATAAAAAATTGTAATATAATTCTTTTTAAATAAAAATACTTCTAGCAGTATGAAGATTCTTTCCTTTGTTGATCTCCGCCCCCGCGCCCCCCCCCCGCTCTTCAAATTTACATCATAGAGGCAAACTCCTTTTAACAACTCTAACTATGAGGAAGTTGATTTTACTGTTTATTACAAGTTACTTTTAATTTAAAAAATTATATATTCATCGTAAAAAAGGTTATTGCATAAGTGCATATGTATTTTGAAAGGTTTAACTCATTGAATAAGGTGCATGAGTTGTTATAATTTTTTTATACTATTTTTAATTCTTACGAATAGAAAAATTATGTTAAAAAAGATTGAAAAGAGAAAGGTTTGACCAAAGATTTGCTGAAAAATTTACTTTCCAAACCACTGTTTTTAAGTTAATTACAAGGTACAAGGTACAAGGTACAACTAACATCAAATACTTGTGATTTGGGGAAGGGATTGTATGGCGGTTCTTACTCTCTACAAAAATTAATAGAAATCATTAAATGTTATAAATATAACAACCTATAACAACAAGGTTTGTTCGGTAACGTAAAAATATTGGGGGAGAGAAAGGAAGACGAAAAAATAGTGTTAAGATTAAAAATCTCGATCGTTTGGCAATGTTGAAAATAGGAGGAAGAGAAATTAAAAAAGGATCCAAGTCTCACACTTTTTCAATTCTTACCAAAATAATGCGAAAATGAATAGTAGAAAGTGTTGTGTTTGATATTTAGCCGAGTTACTTTTGTCAAAGCTCAAAACTACAGGAAGATAATGTAAATGTGTGGTATTTACAGGGATTTAAACCCACCAATAACAACTAAAATGTACAAAATCGATCATATAATTGGTTATCATTGCAATATAATCAATTATGTTGCCTGATTTTACCGGGGTTTAAAACCCCGAAAAATGCAATTTGATAACATTTATGGGAGTTCAAAATCGCTGACAATGGATTCTGTTGCTTTTTTTATCTTTCTTATTTCTATATATATATATATATATATATATATTCTTAAATCAAACAACTAATTGTTTCACTTTATTTTTCCTCTACTTCTCTTTTCATTTCTCACTAACATATTTTTACTTTATTCCTTTTCTCTTATATTTTTTACCTGTTTTTTTCTCTATTTTCACCAGAGTTCTCTTTTTATTTTTCTCTTTACCAAACTCAACGTAAGAGATAAGAGAATCAAAAAGAAGAAGGGTGAAGTCACGGAGATATATTCTTAAAACTTTAGCAAATTGCAAAGTCTAGCTATCTATGTATTGACTTAGGCATACAAACTATACGAGGATAAAATGTATTTTTATTTTTCATACACACACACACACACACACACACACACACACACACACATATATATATATATATATAAAGAATAAAGAATTTAAACGACAGGGGTGTAACGAGCAAAACAATGGGGTGTAGCCATTAAAATAAGAGGTCTAACTAGCAAAACACAACCCCTGCCCGGGATCTAATCCATTGACATCCCGGTTACTCAGCGACTCCAACCAAAACGATGGTCATCTTCCAAAGCACTTACTGCTACCCGTCTGCTCACACGAACTCGGTTCGCAATCATCACAGATACCAAACCACACGACACAACAAAGCAAATGTGAGTTCATCGTGTTAAACAACAAACAATAAATAACATCAGTTAGGGAAACAATCCGGACATCACCATATCATTACAATATTCAAACATTTCATCATGCAACTAACATGCACGGACATCTGGAAACATTCCACAAATCAACACTGTAATGCCTAGCATTATGCATGCTCTTGACTCAACTCTCAGCATGTAATGTGGTACAATCATGGAAACAGTCCATCTTGGTATACAGATGATGCAATAGCTTGTCAAGGTCACAGTACCCCAGTAGCAATCAACATCCGGGTGTTAGAAGGAGTTCTTAACAGACGTGGCCCCCCAGTACCTCGGTACCCTACAGCCAATCATCCTATTTCCGCCATGCAAATGCAGTATGTCACATGGGCACCATCAATGCATGGCCCGACCCGGGAACAAATCTGTCTTGGCTATGATACTGCCATGCCCCCCCCATGTACATACGTACCGCCCCAGACGAGGGCTGCCCCAACATGGGCTCATCGATGCAGTGACTGTGGTCCTTGCAAGGTTATCCACCCGATCCCGGCATCTCACATGTCTACACATAGCAGTTCACCACGACTCCATCAATGTATGGCCCCGCCCGGGAACAACTCGTCCTGGCTAGGATACTGCTATACACCCCCGTGGTTATCTATGTACATCCACTTGCATTCAGATCACCATGGGCACCATCAATGCATGGCCCGCCCCGGGAACAACTTGTCCTGGCTAGCATACTGCCATGCACCCCCCATGGTATCAACGCATACATCGTTATCTTAAGCCACCGCATAGGCCGATCTCAACTATTATCAACACAATCACATACATTTCTTACACGTCGTTCACAACACCATAAACAAGTGAGCCAGTGTGAAGTATTAGGTGTTCGGGTTGACTCTTAGATACAACAACTTTGAGGTAAGAATCCGCACAAGATCGGACGAGGGCGGACAAGATCGGTCAAGGCTAGTCAAAGGCGGTCAAGGGGGTCCTTGGGTTTCTATAAAATACTAAAGGACAGACTTAGCACTATGCAATCGATTACGTAAGCGCTGTAATCGATTATAACAGATAGCGCATGCAAGACTCGGGTTTGTATTAGTATCACCAACCTACACAAGGTTGTCTGGATAAGGAAACCTGGTAGCTCACTAAGAAAAGGTACGAGCTCTACCGAGTAAGGCAACCTGGTGGCTCACAAAGAGAAGGCTTGAACTTAGCAATTCTAAAGAAAATAGCCCATCCCAGGTAAGGAACCCGGTATCTCAAAGGAAAGGAAATGAGCTTAATAACTGTAAAGAAAAGACCTTGGATAGAGAACCCTGTCATTCTAGAAGAAAGGACACAAGCTCAACCGAGTAGAGGACCCAGTGGCTCTTTTTCCGAGAAGGCACGAGCTCATCCGAATTAGGGAACTCGATGACTCTTTCTCTCAAAGTAACTTGAGCTCAATAGCTCTAAAGTACCACCCTGGGTAGGGAACCAGGTATATAGACGTCCGCCAACAAGGACTAAGGGTCATGTCTTGCACACATGCATACTACGTAAGCAGCTTAGCTCGGCATACTCATCCTGGTACCCGGCACCTCCACGAACACTACTACGAAGTGTCTTGGGATTTTTCAGCATAAAAAATGCCAACTTCACACACGCGGGGGGGGGGGGGGGGGGGGGGGGGGGTTCTTACAGCATCATCTCCCCCACAAGAACACCATCAAACATCCACACAAAACACCAACC
>CM023943.1:7914128-7939578 GCA_013407115.1 Glycine latifolia
ATCTCCCCCACAAGAACACCATCAAACATCCACACAAAACACCAACCAACGGACATAAAGCATATGACGTTCTATTCATTAAAAAGGCATAGCTTTTCTAAAAAACAACACACACCAGGGACATGCAGTTATCATCACGGTTGGACTTCCTGGCCCCAACCATGGTATCTAAAGTTGTTATCAAATATAATGAACTCCCCTTACCTAACCAGGAGTTCGTTCTCGAGCTTCACAACAGGTTGTCCAAAACTTATGCTCCTGCCATGAGGTTCTTCTTGACGAAAGGATTCTGAGATAGTTACGGTGGTTCTCGTGGGTTGAAGGTAACACAGAGGGGTCGAGAAAGAGAGGTTTCTGTGTAAGTTTAGAGAGAGAACAGAGAGAAAATGTAAGGATTGAAGAAAGGAAGAGCACGCTTCCACTGCGTCAGTCTACTGCTTATAAAGACAGCTGAAACGACATGTCTACTATGCGTGCATGCACAGTAACCACAGCCAACAAGTTGACTTTACATCCACCAAACACACATCCCAAGACAAAAGCACTCAAAACAGAAAATTATAAAATAAAACATATAATTAATCAACATAACACACATATAAAACGTTTAGCTTAGCCACTTGAAATTCCAAGGTGTTACACTTTATTTGTTTAAGATTTCTTGATAGTCCAATATTGTGTTTTTGGGGTTTTATTAGGTGATGGTTTTCACCGTAAGGATTTATAAATTAATTTTCCAACAATTGGTAATAGAGTCGTATCATATTAAATTATTAAGAAATTAAATGATTTGAAAATTTTTTTATTTAAACTCTGCTTTGTGGGTTTCTTGGTTACAAATAAGGAAGAAATGAATAGATTTAAATAGGAAGCAACATAAAATAAACCAAATTTAATACCCGAGTATTCAGTTTAATAACCCGCTACTAGTTCTTCTTTTTCTTCCGGTAAATCAAAATGTAATCTTTCACATTCTACTAGGGAAGAGATTAGAAAAACAATGAAATCCATAGGTTGATCACTGCATTATAAGATGTTGTTGGCAAATAATTTGTTGATTTTTTATTATTTAAAAATATTATTGTCAACAATTAAATGATAATTTGTTATCAAGAATGACATTTAATCCATTATGATAAATTTTGGATAATTTTATAACAATCTGTTGCGCTCTCGGCAAGTGTACCGATCGTTCCAAGTAATAAAGTGATAAATAGAGTTATTGTTCCCACGAGGATTGAAGCACTAAGTTTTAATTGTAATTTTGAATCTTTGAATTAGAAAGGAAATAATATAATTGGAAGAATATGATTGTGATTTGGATTTAATACTATAATAAAACTGAATTAAAATCAAGAAAATTCAAAAGTGATGTAAACTGAAGATTATGCAATAATGAGGAAGAATTGTGGTTAAAGCGCAGTCGCCTCTGATCCCTACCTTCTGTAATTGAATTGGTTATTAACTTTGCTTACTCTAATTATTCAAAAGATAATACCTTACGTGATTTAGTTAAACCCTGCTTCCTCGGTCATTTAACCCTTTAATCTAATTAAGAATTCTAATTCCTTAGCAATCCCTTCTTAAATTAAGCTTTGAGCTGATATATTTATTGCTTTGCAATTCTACATCCCTATCCCTAGGTAATGTAAAGATTGTTACTCTACCGCTTTCAGAGACTAAAATCCCAATATCCCTATTGTGAATCCTAGTTCTTGGAACCCTAACAGATTGATCAAGTCTATTGAGGCAAAAGTAATTACAGAACAAGATAGAGCAAAACAATTATTATAAACTGTATCAATACCAATTCAAATTACATAAGAGTTCACATTGGCTTTGGCTTTAACCACAATCAAAGAGGAATTAGCTAGACATGATTATGTCTGGCTTGAATACAATAATGATTAGGTAGATGAGAAAGAATACAAAGACTGAAGAATAAGCAAACCCCTCAATCTTGACTTTCTATTTGATCTTCCTCCTTTCTTGATCTCCTTCAATCCTCTTTTCTCTTGTTTCTGCCTCTGCGTTCGTGTGTAAGAACATCTTACTACTTTCCTATTTATATTTAGGTCATAAGAACCCTAATAGCCTTTATTTTTATGTTATGTTTAAGCTAATTTGTATTTCCAATGTCGTCCACGCGACTGGCGCGAACTCTGGCGCGACTAGCGCCAGCTTCCAGTAAGTGTTGCGCGAACCGCGTGGTACTGGTGCGACTGGCGAGGCATTCCAGTAGGTCTGGCGCGATTGGCGCGGCCATGGCGCGATTGGCGCGAGGTTCCAGAAATCCTTAGCTCTTTATTTTGCTTCTTTTCTTCCTTTTCTTGGCTCCTAACATCAAAATTGTATAAAATCAATGATAAACACAATAACGATGAACTTTGTACTTATTCTAGCATTTATTTGACATTTTATGCTTAGTTCTTTAATAAATTTGCCCTAAAAACTACATATGCTAGCAACATATCAAATAATTCCCAGATTTAGATATTGTTGTCCTCAGCAATAAAATAAAACATTATTGCAATGGAAACTATATTCAACAATCAAGTATATCATCACATACACACTCTCAGAACTACTCTGTTAAATGCAATTGAATTCCATATGAAAATTTCAAGAATACTTTTCAAGTCTATCAACCTAGAATCTTGAATGCCCTTCACCAGGAAATATAATTCACTCATCACTCAAGTGTTTTGGGTAAATATACTCTCTCAATTCCTCCAAAGCCATAATACTACCATAGGCTTGATTATATTCTCAAGTTCCTGAAAATAAGAAACATGAATAAATGTACAGTAAATCAAAAGGTCTTTACAAGGTTGTAACTTGGCCTGGCTTAGGGGTAGGAATAATTTGGATGGTGGCTAAAATTGAGATTGGATTCTATTAGAATTAGTCAAGTCTACTTAGCCAGTCTAACACTTATTCTCATGTCCACCTTTATACATTTGATCCTTCCTTTTTGTCTATGTTTCTTCTATCTTTTCTTTTCTCTTAAATTTTTTTTTTCTTTTCTTTTTCAAAACACTGTAAACAAAGAGAATAGAATAATGAGAAAATACATTTAGATCCACCAGTTGGTATTTCAGACTTGTTATTTCCCAACTGGATTATTCACTAGATTTGGTTTTTGCCAAATCTGTTCTGTTGGCACTTCAACACCCAACCAGAATTGTCTTCTTGGGTAACTTTGCCTTTCCTCTTACCCTTTCTTTCCTTTCCTATGGACAATCATCTTTCTATTTTCCATATCTAGTAGACTTGATTCTAACTCTCCTTTCTTCCAATCTCAAATAAGATAGTCAAGGAATATGGTTTTAAACATCAGGTGAATGAAAGAAAAGGCTTAGGCTCAAAAGGTTTAGCAATGGAAACTGTTATGGTAAGGTCATTTGGCTCTAGCTTAAAAGAAGAAAATGCCTTTATCATATCAACTATGCAAATATTGTAGAGAAACAAAGCAAGTTCTAGAGTATTATTAACAGTGAGGTCACTCTAAATTTTTTTCTTTCTGTATAGGCTCAATCCTCACAAGCTGTGGTATCAAGCTAAATTCTTTTGATTTCCTATCAAGTATCCTATTCTTTTCACGATGTACTTCAATCACAAAAATTATCCTAGTTCTAATCATGTCATATGCAAATCTACACTCTACTTATCTCATATACTTCCAAAACAATCATCATTCACTCAAATTTATCACTGCATAAGCAATTCCAAATCTGAATTCCAAATCAGAAAATTAGCATAACATACTTTAACATTTTATTCACCTAATTCTAAAAAAAAAAACATATAATCTAAACTAAACTAATTATCAAAATAACTTCTAATGTAATATAAATTTCTGTTAGACATCATTTGTTTCTTCAAATATGATTCTTCAAATAAAATCACGCATATGCGTTCCCCATTCCCAGATTTTAAACATTGTTGTCCCCAGCAATACTTTCTAATCTAAGGAAAAACAAAAATTCGCATTATTCGAAGAATCATCTTTGTAATACCAAAATCAAGCTAAACAGAATTATTCAACTAAAATTTAAAACTAACACAGTTCAAAGACATGCATAATATAAGTTACTTAAAAATTAAATTGTTCAACAGGCAATGAAATAAAATAAATGAAACATAAAAACAGAAAAACAATTAAAATATTGTCCAATAATTTGAAAATGTCACTCCTCGGCCTCCATAGTGTCATCATCAGCGGCTTGAGATGCTTCAATAGTTGCCACTAATGGCTGAGAAGGATGGGAAGGTCCAGGAGAAACATGAGATGTTGATGCCTGCTGTGGCTGGTAAGTAGTGAAGTTAATGGAGAAATGTCTGCACAAGTCCTCCATCATCTTGGTCTGATACTCCAATTGAGATTGGATTTGCACATAACTCGGAGAATCTTCATAGACCAACTCATGACGTCGGGCTCTAGTGGTAGTAGAAGAAGGTGGTGGTGGTGCTCGAACTTCTAGTTGAGGAATCTCATCACGAGGACTCCTATTAGCAATGTGTTCAAGTTGTAACTTTGAAGCTCGAATCAGTTGCTCCTGCCACACATTCTCTACTGCAGCCAGATAAGTCTTATGCGTCATGACAGATGCTATCTTCACATCCTCAGGTTCCTCCTCTGGAATCTCCAAACTTTCCTTCATACAAAGATGAGAAATAAGTGAGGAATGGGCAAGAAGAGACTTATTGCTACCATCTTGGATCATATGCAGTATCCTATCAGACAAGATACTGGAAATGTTAAGATTATCATCTCCCAGCAGCACATGTATAAGAATGGCCCTTTCAACATTCACATCTGTCAAGTTTGTAGATGGAATGACAGTATGATTGTTAAATTGATGCCAAAATTCCGCCTCTCTTGTAAGGTCTTGCTTCCTCAACTTCTCTGGTACATAATCCATTCCAGCTTTGGTCTTCCAAGTAGTGTACAATCCAGTAATGCTTCTTCGAATCTCGTCTACAAGTTGGGGCATGTCATCTCTATACACACTCTTACTTGTGATGGGCTGCATCCTTAAAAATTTTCTACTGAAAGCACAGGCTTGAAGACTGTAATAGCTAGTCTCCAAAAAGCTTTCAATGAATTCATGGTCAAATGGGACTTCAACCCCTCTCACCCAACTTACTCTTTGCCTCTCCACAGTTTGTCTATCAACATTGGCCAGAAAATCTTTCAGGATGGCACTAGAGCTTGGTTCAGCGTAACTCACCAAGGTCTGCCAATCTCTCTTAGTAATCACCTCCAAGATAGGTGAATCATCAGGCAAAAATTCCCAATCGATCCTTTTCTCCGGGATGATTTTCTTCGGTGCATACCAGTTCTCATACCGTTGTTGACATTCAATGTTGCGGAAACGATTCGCATCAAACTCAGAATTCCTTGCCCTCTTAGTACCAGATGTAGCACCCTTCTTCTTTTCCTTTTTTATTTGCTTTCCCAAAAAATTCCACAATGAATATGCAATGAATTCCCAGATTGCTTGCAATCATATCTCTAATATATCTTTATTTCAGGATAACAAACAGAAATTACAATCATAATATAATCATATTTTGGGAATTAGAACAAAGCATTTGACAATGTATACACAAATAAATCTTCTCCTATAATTCCCAGATTTATTTGATTCTATATGACTCAATTATAACTTAAGAAGATGAGTAAAAACAGGCTTTTATCATTATGATTAGGAAATAAAATCGTTAAATATAATGAGAGTAAAATAATAAGAATAACATAATAGCCATTCCCAGATTTTATTTCCTACTCTAAGTCTCAAATTATTTTGACCAAAGTCACATACATTTTAATTCTTAAAAACAACCCAAGTATTAGCATTGAAATCAAATTAGCAATTTAACCATATAATTCAAAAGTCTCATGTCCTAAAACATAATTAATCATGCTAATTTGATTTCTAAGATTTGAAGACATGTTATTCATATAATCAAAGGTATAATCTAAGAACTAAAACATATCAAAGCAATCCCCTTTAGCCATTTATCATAAAATAACAAGCACTCAATTTGCAGCTGGCGCGGATGGTGCCAAGTCTCACGCGAGTCGCGTGGGCTGCAGAATAGAGAAACTCATGAATCCCAGCTGGCGCTATTCGCGCCACTCTTCGCGCTGGTCGCATGGGCTGAGTTCTTGCCCTAAACTCTGTCAATCATATTCAAAATCAACCCTAACCATCATGCATACTAATCTAAACCCTAAAGAATATAAAACACAAAGATTAACAAGAGAAATACATACCTTATCCTTAGCCATTTGAACAGAATCAAGAACTTGAAATAGAACACAATGTTGCTTCCAAAATAGAAAGAACTTTAGAAAGAAACAAGCAATTTGGTCCACTTTCAAATGCTAGTCAGGAATAGAGCGAAATGGATGAGAATAAGGTAGAGAATGCAATGTATTTATAGACTTTTTAGATTAAGGAGAAGTTAATGGTGGTTATGAAGAAACTGTATCTGAAATAAGAGTTAGATGCAGTTATTTTGCTTGCAACGTTCTGAATGGGAACTGCCAAAAGTTGTAGCTGCTGAGTAAGGGATGAGGTTACCGAAATAGGGTTTCAGTTTTTAACTTGTAAAATCAGTTTCGAACTGCCACGCGACTCGCGCCATCCCCACGTGAGTCGAGCTGACTTCCAGAATGAATTGCGCGAATAGCGCCAAGCTCACGCCATTAGCGCGAGCTTCCAGTATACATGGCGTGAGTGGCGCCAGGTTCACGCGATTAGCGTGAACTCACAGTATCAGTGGCGCGAATAGCGCCAGGTTCACACGATTAGCGTGAACCTCCAGAATTTATTTTTCAAAATTTTTTTTCTAAATAAACTAAATACTAACCTAAAACTCCTAAAATTAAACTAACTTAAAAATATAAACACACCAAATCAATGCAAAAATTTTAAAATAAAAAAAAATTGTAATGATTTACTCAACAAAACATAAATGAACAATTTAAAAGAAAACATGCAAACAATTAAAATCCTTGGATTGCCTTCCAAGTAGTGCTTTGTTAAACGTCACTTAGCTTGACGCATCAAACCTTTATTCTCCAGGTGAAATTAGAGGTATAGAAATAGTGTTTCTATTCACTTGTCCTCCATGATAAAGTTTCAATCGGCATCCGTTAACCTTAAAAGGTCTATCACTATCTAGAGAAGCTATTTCAACAGTACCATAAGGAAATACTCTTTTTACCACAAAAGGTCCAGACAAACGCGACTTGAGTTTACCTGGAAAAAGTCTCAATCGAGAATTATATAACAATACATTTTGTCCTGGCTGAAACTCCTTTGGATGTATCTTTTTATCATGCCATAGCTTGGTCTTTTCTTTATAAATTCTAGCATTCTCATAAGCTGCACATCTAAACTCATCAAGTTCATTCAATTGTAATAATCGTTTTTCAGTAGCTTTAGAGAGTTCAAAATTTAAAAACTTAGTGGCCCATAATGCTTTATGTTCTAACTCAACAGGGAGATGACAAGACTTACCGTACACCAGTTGGAATGGTGACATACCTATTGGGGTTTTGAAAGCTGTTTTGTAAGCCCAAAGTGCATCATAAAGCTTCAAGCCTAATCTTTTCTAGCATTCCCCACTGTTTTCTCCAATATTCTCTTTAGCTCTCTATTGGAAATTTCCACTTGTCCACTTGTCTGAGGATGATACGGTGTAGCTATTCTATGTCGAACTCCATATTTACTAAGAAGATTCTCGAACTGTTTGTTGCAAAAATGTGTGCCTCCATCACTAATGATAGCTCGAGGAACTCCATACCTAGTAAATATGTTCTTTCTCAAGAAAGAAGTCACCACCTTTGCATCATTGGTAGGTAAAGCAACAGCTTCCACCCACTTAGACACATAGTCCACCGCCACTAAGATGTATTGGTTGGAATACGACTTAGGAAAAGGTCCCATAAAGTCAATTCCCCAAACATCAAATAATTCTATCTCTTGTATGTTATTAAGTGGAATTTCGTCCTTCTGAGATATATTTTCTGTTTTCTGACATTTGTCACACTTCTCCATAAATTCACGTGCATCTTTGAAGATTGTAGGCCAGTAATATCCACTTTGCAATACTTTTTGAGTTGTCCTATTACCTCCAAAGTGTCCTCCATAATCAGAAGAATGACAATGCCAAATAATCTTAGGCATTTCAGTCTCATCTGCACATCTGTGAATAACATCGTCAGTACAATTAAAATAAAGGAATGGGTTATCCCAATAGTACCTCCTTGCATCATGGAAAAATTTCTTTTTCTGCTGCTAAGTAAGATCTTCAGGTATTACTCCCACAGCCTTATAATTTGCCATCTCTACAAACCATGGCCCAAGTTGAACTATCATCACTCGCTCATCCGGAAAAGATTCGTTGATTTCTAGTTCTGGTCCATCTTGCAAATTTTTGTCCTGAATCCTAGATAGATGATCAGCAACTTTATTTTCCACTCCATCTTTATCTCTAATTTCTAAATCGAATTCCTAAAACAATAACATCCAATGTAGCAAGCGTGGCTTTGCATCCTGCTTTGTCATTAAATACTTCAGTGCAACATGGTCAGTAAATATAATAACTTTAGAACCTATTAAATAAGATCTAAATTTATCTAATGCATATACTACTGCTAACATTTCTTTTTCAGTTGTGGCATAGTTAATCTGCGCCTCATTTAAAACCTTACTAGCATAGTATATAACATGTAACATTTTATCTTTCCTTTGACCAAGTACAACACCAATGGCATATGCACTTGCATCGCACATTAATTCAAAGGGTAAATTCCAATCAGGTGCTGTCAAAACAGGTGCAGTAGTAAGTTTCTCTTTTAACAAATTAAATGCATTACAACAAACTTCATCAAAGAGAAATTCATTTTCTTTAGTTAAAAGTTGACTAATAGGTTTTGCAATTTTCGAAAAATCTTTAATGAACCTCCTATAAAAGCCTGCATGACCTAAAAAACTTCACACCCCATTAACATTAATGGGAGGTGGTAGTTTTTCAATCAATAATAATTTAGCTTTATCAACTTCTATGTCTTTCCCAGAAATTTTATGACCTAAAACAATTCCCTCGCATACCATGAAATGACATTTTTCCCAATTTAAAACAAGGTTGGTTTCTTGACATCTTTTTAATACTTTAGCTAAATTAACTAAACATGAATCAAAGCAAGAACCAAAAACTGAAAAGTCATCCATGAAAACTTCTAAACCTTTGTCTACCATATCAGAGAAAATAGATAGCATACACCTTTGAAATGTAGCCGGTGCATTGCAAAGACCAAATGACATTCTTCTATAAGCAAAAACTCCAAAGGGACAAGTGAAGGTTGTCTTCTCTTGATCTTTAGGTGCCACTGGGATTCAATTGTAGGCAGAATATCCATCAAGGAAGCAATAATAAGCATGGCCTGCCAATCATTCCAACATTTGATCAATGAAAGGAAGTGGAAAGTGATCCTTTCTAGTGGCATCATTCAATCTTCTGTAATCTACACACATCCTCCATCCCGTGATAGTTTGAGTTGGAATTAATTCATTGTTGTCATTCTGAACTACCGTTATTCCACCTTTCTTCGGGATTGTTTGAACTGGACTCACCCATGCAGTGTCTGAAATTGGATAAATCATTCCTGCATCCAACAACTTCACTACTTCTTTTCTAACCACCTCTTTCATTGTAGGGTTAAGTCGTCTCTGAGGTTGCCTCACTGGTTTTATGTCATCTTCCATCAAGATTTTATGAGTGCAAAAAGAAGGATTGATACCCTTCAAATCAAAGATAGACCACCCAATAGCAGTTTTGTGTTCCTTGAGTATCTTGATTAATTTCTCCTCTTCAGTTCTAGACAATTCCTTATTAATAATAACAGGATATGTCTTTTCCTCTCCCAAAAACACATACTTTAAATGTTCAAACAATTCTTTCAACTCCAATTTTGGTGCTTCTCCTGTGATATCTGTTTCTTTCTTTTCCAGCACCTCCATCACAAATTCTATCTCTTCTGATGAAGTGTCTTTGTCTCTAATCTCCATCTCCTCTGCAAGTTCTTGATCAATAGATTTCTCTGTATGCACTATAGTATCTAACACGTCAATTCTAAAACAATCATCTTTGTCAATAGGATTTTTCATAGCATCAAATACATTAAAAATTATGGACTCATCAAACATCCTAAGTTCTAATTTCCCTTGTGCTACATCAATTATAGCTCTAGCCATAGCCAAAAATGGCCTACCTAAAAGAACAAGTATTTCACTTTCTTCCATATCTAAAACTATAAAATCAGCAGGAAAAATAAATTTATCAACCTTTACCAAAATATCTTCAATGACTCCACTTGGTTTCCTCAATGATCGATCTGCAAGTTGAAGAGACACCATAGTTGGCTTCAACTCCATAATCCCTAGAGACTTGCATACTGATAAGGGCATTAGGTTGATGCTTGCTCCAAGGTCACATAATGCTTTTCCCACATTGATATTACCTATGGCAATAGGAATATTAAAACTCCCTGGATCTTAAAGCTTGGGAGGAACTCTCTTTTGAATGATAGCACTGCCCTCTTCAGTAAGCACAACTGTTTCACATTCCTGCAACTTATGCTTTCTAGACAATAAATCCTTCATAAATTTAGCATAGTTAGGCATATTAGCTAAAGCTTCAGCAAAGGGAATATTAATATGCAACTTTTTAAACATTTCTAAAAATTTAGCATACTGTTTCTTTTGAGCTTGTTGATTCAGTTTCATTGGATATGGTGGTTTCTCAAAACAAGAAAAATCCATCACCTTCTTAGGACTTGCAACAACTGGTTCTTTTTCCTTGCTTGCTTGTGTCTCCACTTCTGCTTCCTGCTCACTATTTTGAATGATTTCAACTTCCTCTCCGGCCTTTTTCTGCACAACATTGGTCTTCTCTCGAGTGTGAGCACAGTTCCACTCCTTGTAGTGATTTCTTTGGCATGTTCCCTTGGATTAGCTAGAATGTCACTAGGGAATTGCCCTTGAGGTCTTTCTACAAGTTGCTTTGATAATTGACCAATCTGATTTTCTAAATTCCGGATAGAAGCATCTTGATTTTTATGATGAGCTCTGGTTTCATTAATGAATACATTGGTAGCTTGGATATGCTCATTAGTAGTCTTTGACAATTGCAACATGGCTTTCTCTAATTCAGATGGCTCCTTAGGTGGAATAGGCAGAGGCTGTAAATAATTATTAGATTTGTAATCCAGCCCTCCTCCTTGGAACCTCCTCTGAAAATTATTCCCCATAGAAAAATTCTAATTTCTCTGAAAATTCTACTGAGGTCTTTGATCTTGCCAAACACCATTCACTTGAACTGGATCAGCTCCTATTAATGTAGGACATTCATTAGACTCATGATCTCCTTGACAATACTCACAAGTGATAGCATTCATTTTAATTGATGATGCTTGAGCTTAGTAACTTGAAGCTTATCAAATTTCTCATTGAGCTTGGCTAACTGTTGTGACAAAAGTTTTTTTTCAGCTAACATGGCATCACTGCTTCCCCACTGAATAACCTCTCGTTTAGGCTGAATTACCACACTTTCATTCTCATTTGTGGCCAAAGAATCAATCAACTCATAAGTCTGAGCTGCTGTCTTTGATCTGATTGATCCTCCAGCTGCAACATTTACAATCATTCTGGATTCAGGTGTCATTCCATTGAAGAAAATGCGTACCTTCTTCCCAACTGACATATCATACTGAGGACATCTTCTGATAAATTCTTGAAATTTGTTCCAGGCTGAACACAATGTTTCTCTTCCATGTTGAGTGAAATTAGTAATCTCATTCACCAATTTGTTGTATTTCTCCATAGAAAAATATTGAGCAAAGAATTTAGCAGCCAACTCTTCCCAAGTGGTGATGCTATTAGAAGTCTGTCTATCTAACCATCTGAGAGATTTTCCTTTAACGGCAAAAGGAAATAATCGCAATCTAATTACATCATCTATCACTCCTTGATGTCTGATTGTGTCACAAATTCTCAAGAACCTGTCCACAAAATCATGTGGGTCTTCATCATCTTCTCCACCAAATTGACTTCATTCCACCAAAATGATTAAGGATGGATGGATGTCGAAATGATTGGCTTCAATTGGTGGTCTGACAATACTGGACGTTGGTCTGGTGAATAATGGAGCAAGGATATCCTCCATCAATTCATCCTCTGGACGTGGCGGATTGTTTCTGTCAGCCATCTCTAGTTCTATCTCAGATTGTGAACTAGAACTTTCTCCTTTCTTTCTCTATTTTACTAATCTCCTGTTTCTCCTGACAGTCCTTTCAATTTCTGGATCGTACTGTAGAGCTACAGGATCAAATTTACCTCGCATACACTAAAGAAAACAGATCAGAAATAACAATAAGTCCAAACTTAAAGATTAAAAATTATTATAAAATTAGCGTTTTCAATCCCCGGCAACGGCGCCAAAAACTTGTTGCGCTCTCGGCAAGTGCACCAATCGTTCCAAGTAATAAAGTGATAAATAGAGTTATGGTTCCCACGAGGATTGAAGCACTAAGTTTTAATTGTAATTTCGAATCTTTGAATTGGAAAGGAAATAATATAATTGGAAGAATATGATTGTGATTTGGATTTAATACTATAATAAAACTGAATTAAAATCAAGAAAATTCAAACGTGATGTAAACTGAAGATTATGCAATAATGAGGAAGAATTGTGGTTAAAGCGCAGTCATCTCTGATCCCTACCTTCTGTAATTGAATTGGTTATTAACTTTGCTTACTCTAATTATTCAAAAGATATACCTTACTTGATTTAGTTAAACCCTGATTCCTCGGTCATTTAACCCTTTAATCTAATTAAGAATTCTAATTCCTTAGCAATCCCTTCTTAAATTAAGCTTTGAGCTGATATATTTATTGCTTTGCAATTCTACATCCCTATCCCTAGGTAATGTAAAGATTGTTACTCTACCGCTTTTAGAGACTAAAATCCCAATATCCCTATTATGAATCCTAGTTCTTGGAACCCTAACAGATTGATCAAGTCTATTGAGGCAAAAGTAATTACAGAACAAGATAGAGCAAAACAATTATTATAAACTGTATCAATACCAATTCAAATTACATAAGAGTTCACATTGGCTTTGGCTTTAACCACAATCAAAGAGGAATTAGCCAGACATGATTATGTCTGGCTTGAATACAGTAATGATGAGGTAGATGAGAAAGAATACAAAGACTGAAGAATAAGTAAACCCCTCAATCGTGGCTTTCTTCTTGATCTTCCTCCTTTCTTGATCTCCTTCAATCCTCTTTGCTCTTGTTTCTACCTCTGTGTTCGTGTGTAAAAACATCCTACTACTTTCCTATTTATATTTAGGTCATAAGAACCCTAATAGCCTTTATTTTTATGTTATCTTTAAGCTAATTCGTATTTCCAGTGTCGTCCAAGCGACTGGCACGAACTCTAGCGCAACTGGCGCCAACTTCCAGTAAGTGTGGCGCGATCCGCGTGGTACTGGTGCAACTGGCGTGGCATTCCAGTAGGTCTGGCGCGATTGGCGCGACCATGGCGCGGTTGGCGCGAGGTTCCAGAAATCCTTAGCTCTTTATTTTGCTTCTTTTCTTCCTTTTCTTGGCTCCTAACATCAAATTTGTATAAAATCAGTGATAAACACAATAATAATGAACTTTGTACTTATTCTAGCATTTATTTGACATTTTATGCTTAGTTCTTTAATAAATTTGCCCTAAAAACTACATATGCTAGCAGCATATCACAATCCTATTTAGAAAATTGAGAGCAATAAAATTAATGAACTTAGGCATTTAATTAAATAAAATAAACCTTTGGTTTATGTTTGTTTTATTTAATTATTATTGCTTTTACTTGTCTTGTATTTCATAATAAATTGATTGAAACAATATTGTTGCCAAAGTAACCTCCATTGTGGATAATTCCTTATCGTGAAGTATAAAGATGAGTATATTTTTTATTTATGCGAATAGTCATCGGCCCAAAGGAAGATTATTATTTAGCCAAATAATTTATATACATGGGGTGATAAATATGTGACGATTATAAAGATTTTCATGTAAGCAGTAGTCGGCCCAAAGGAAGATTATAACTTGATAGGATTTATTGTCAATGCTTGATTACTGCGTTGAGAGTATCACTTACAAATTGATATTTTGGATCCAAAGATCAAATGTTAATGTTGTGCTAGGTGTCTTGTAAATGGGCTCATGTTGGTTTGGATTGTTTGTTAATGTCATGGATATGCATTTTGTTTTAATTATGCATTTGGTATGACATGGATGTTAAATATGTTATCTTATTTGTTCTATATACAGTTTCTACTACTACTGTTAATTATGTTGCTTAAGTGAACATGATTCCTATGTTGAACGCGATGAACTTTAAATTATGGAAAGAGAATGTCTCATATTGTTTTTGCCTCTCTCACCACTTTGCTTCCTTCTGACCTTACTTGTTAATAAATGTCTCACATTGTTTTATTTCTTGCTGTTCATTGTTTGTTGCCAGCTGCACTTTGGTTTTGCAAACTATTTCGTTGACTGCAGATTACTCCAATTGTCAACTGGTGAGTTTTTCCTTATCCTCTTTTGATAAAGTTGAACATTGTTGTACATAAATAATAGGGAGGCCGTGAAATACCCTGTACTGTAATTTTTGTAAGACTTTTCTAATTTAAAAAGCTTAATTTAATTAGGATTTTGGATGATTTATAGGAACATTGTGTGAGAATTGAGCATTTAAATCTATATTGATTTGAGCTTGTCCTTGGTAGTGTTTCTGAATTCAAGAAAATTTGTTATTGGTTGCTTTATTAGATTGTTCATATAATGGATTGTGTCATGTGATTTAATCTTCAGGCATAATCACATCATTGTGATTGTTTGTGTTCAACACCCATGTTATTTATCAGTCACACATTTAATTGGTTTTTCTAATTTTGGATGACAAACTAAGAATAGTTTAAAATTGTTCAATTTTAAATTCGTTGCCAATCAAATGTAAGTGCAACTTAATTTTCATAAGAGGGAACCATGAATTGTAGATTACACCTTATTTGATAGACATAATGTTACAAGTGGCAAAGGTAAGTAGAAGACACAATGTTCTCGAGTGTTTTGTTACCCTCATGGTTGGTGTCTTGGTGATTACAAGTGGTTTTAATAGATTGCACTGACAATAAAAGTGCAAGGTCCCATTTTTGGTGTTTTTCCACCGTACTAGTACTAAAAAATAGGAAAATCAATAACATAAACCCCTCTCAATAAGAAGGTGGGTCATATTTACTTTATAGTAGTGGTTATGTCCCTCCATCCAATCTCTGTGAAATAGACCAATGGCTGTTCTATTTTGCAAAAAATAAATAATCCACAAGGAGTACTAGTGTAGACTTCAATATTCTTATGCAGACTAGGTTGCTTCTTCTAATAAAAATGGTCTTCAAACTTGTATTTGAATTGTATGAATATCGCATGTTCATGCTACTGCTTGTTGCTGTCCTAATTTTGCACTTCAGAGTGAAGCACTTGAAGTTCTAGGATGCTTTAGTAGTCTTGCACTGATTTGACCGTTATAATTTGTTGCCATGCCAATTCCTGTCAGGCTCACTTTATTCGCAACCAGCTCGCTTTCAAAGTGTTTTTCTTGGTGATTACAATGTGGATTACCAACTGTACCTGAGATTTCTTTCTGGGTTCTAAGCATCCAAAACATGGCAGGAACTTAACTGTGAGTTCGCTCTCTCTGTCTCTATATATATAATCCTATAACAAAATCCCCTGGCTAATTATGATTCATTTAGCATGCAAGATTTCTTTCTTGTTTGATATTTGTTTACTTCTAGATTCTAATGAGCTGGGGTGTTATTTAATTTTCAATTTGGTCTACAAATCCTCCATAGTAGAATTAGAAGGAATTAATCACCTATTTCATCTCTAGAATACTATTCTGTCTCAAAAGTAATAAAGTTAATTTAAATACTTTTGGAAATATTAAATAGCTCTTGTACCCGTGAAGCATTCCATCAACCTAGAAAAACAATCAATATTCTTCTTCATCACTCATGGCCTATCGGGTCCCCTGTCACCGTGTCTTCCACTACCACCTCCGATTCAACACAACACAACAAAACATTAAAAAGTAATGTTTGTTTATCTGCAAAAGTGTGCATGAGGCCAATAAAACAACAAAGTGCAGTTTGTTGCTTACGTGCACTGTGTTGGTAAGGATCAAAAAGAAGTAATAGGAGGATACGCAACGCTATTGATTTTTAGGTTGTAAAAAACTAAGAAAATAACAACTATTGGAAGCACACACGACACTGATATCTGAAGAATTGCTATTAAAGAACCTTAAAACAATTTAGGAAGGTTCAAGCCAACTGAAAATCCAATTCATTAACAATCTTTACAGTTCAAGGCACTTCAGTTTTTTTTAACATCCTTTCATGTCCTCTGTATTGGTGGCCACTTCACAAAAGCATTTGGAAACAAAGGGCAGTTTGAGAGGGGAAAACATGTGTAAGCCTCTTATTATTACACTTAGCATAATATCCATACTTAAGATATTATAACACTGTGATAACCATATCAAAATAATACTTTTTTAGATGCCAATGGTACATTTGATTCAAGACATATGCTAATAAGTCAACAAAATGTAAGTCAAATTAAATAAATAAATAAAAATATGTTACAAAATTCTCTAAATTTTACCAAATAATAGTATAATAATAATAACAATATTCTTTAATTCAATCTCTGTATATTTATTAATTCATGTGTTTAGCTTAATGTTTTTACTTTTCTCTTAAAAATTTTAATTTTGTAATTAACTTAATACATATAACCTCTATTTTTTTGTGTTATTTATTTTAAAATAATTTCATTAAGTGTTTTTTTGGCTATTATATTTGACTTAATTTTCCTTTAAAAAATTAAAAATAAATAAACTTTAAAAAAGCTTAAAAACTGCACAAGAGAGATTCATAAGTAAAAGAATTCCAATTTAACTTTTTATCGGCAATTGAGTTACTTAGGCAACTAATTCTATCTATATAAAGTGTAATACATTCAATATATCATCAAATGGAATAATTAATTTTCTGTCCAAAATCATCTTAATTAATACTATGAGATCTTCCAATTATATATTGGTTTACCTGAAAACTTTTCGCTTATTCAGATTTACCGTTTCTCTGCTGCCAAATGTGCCAGCCTATTGAGCACCACCCAACAGGCAACCAGTATTTAGATTTATTGGCTTGGATTCCATGAGAGATACTCCAAAAGTGCTCTTTAGCTGAATTAGAAAGAACCCAACTAAGGCTAGAAAATTATACCATTTTCCTTCGAAACTCTTCTGCAAGTTCATCCATTTTCCTTTCCGCTGTTACCTTAATCAACTTCAGTTTACTATACACGATTTTCACTTGTTTATTATCCTCGTTGACTCGTTCAATCATTTTCGCTTGATGATACAACTGGATTGCTAAGTTGGTGTTCAAAGTCTCCACCTTTGGCAGCCTTTCGGCATATTCCTTTTGGTTTTGTTGATTTTGTAGCTCCAGGTTGTTTTTTCGTTCATGCATAGTGTCCACCTCAACTCTCATACTGTTAAGTTTTGCTTTTAAAGCCATAACCTCCATTTTGTCTCAGAGGCTCTAGAGTGATAAAACTTGACATACAATGAATTTAAGGTTGCAAATAGTATTCCAAGAAGCTTCTTAGAACTTCTCGTGCATAAGTGTCATTGAATCTTTCTGCTTTTCTAACTTAGCTTTACTCACATATAGAACCAGACCAATATCAAAACCTTTATGTGATTGTTGAGAGGTTCGTCATAATGCTGAAAGATGGCTAGGCCCCGTGCTAAACAATTTCATTAGAGACTACATCTAGAAGCTAATAATGATGGTGTTTGTAGAATAGCTTCATTTAGAGACATGTTTGGAAACACTTATTTAAGGTGAATTAATAATTTTTTTCTGATAATTTCTTTCACAAAGTTACATAAATTAGTGTTTATTCTAAAAACTAATTAAATCCATACATACTAAACAGTTTCAAAATCGCTCTAACTTTCTACTTAAGGATTGGTGAACTTGATTTCAGACCTTTTCTAGATTACTTTAAAAGCTTGGTAATTTTGAAGCATTGTAATGAGAATTCCTTCTTGCTGATCTACACCAAAAATTCTACCCATGCCAAAATCTGTTGTTATGGGCTTCAACTCACTGTCAAGTAAAACATTACTTGGTCTGACATCTCTGTGGATAATCCTTAGTCTAGAATCCTGATGAAGCGCTTTGACCAGTCTAGTCATCCACTTCTTTGCTCATTTGCCAGATTTCCATCACATAAAAAAATCAGAAAAAATATATGCGGTTAAAAAATGTTCTACTGTGGAAAGCAGTTAAGGGCTACTCAAATCTTGAATTATTATTAATCACCATGAAATACAATTCCTTCGTTGGAATCCATACCAAAAAATAAATGAGTCCAAGCTTCCATTAAGCATGTACTGTTGTAATGAACATATACATCCTGCTCTTTTTGTGCAAACTGTCTAATATCAATTAGATGACCAATTCCTTAGCACAGGCACTTCCTTGTCCACTGAGATCCGAATTCGCGTGAGCCTGATCTAGCCAACTATGTGTAGTGTCAGGTGTTTTCATCAATGGCAGTGAAGATACTTAGGATCTTTACTAACTCCATTTATTGCTGTTTGCTTGTTGTAACTGTAGCTTTGTCCTAGTAATAAACTTGACCAAATTTTACGATTTCAAATTCAACATTATCTGACTTGGACAAGCTCCCATCATTATTATCAGCTATCATTGCTTTCCAGATTCCAAAAAAGGACAATGGAATTCCACAACCGTATTAAGATAGCCATACATGAATCTCAAAACACACTAAAAACAATAAGATTTAACTATTATAGTTGGATCTATATCCAACCAGATCTGCAAAGGCCCCTGTCAAGAGAAGATGCTGCAGCTTTTCTTTAATTTTGCTACCAATTCCACCATCAATACTCTCTCTGGATTGCCTGCTAGCAGTTTAACCCTTTCCACAGGTCCAACATGTCTTGAAATGAGTCAAACTTGTATATCAATGCATACTTTTTTATTCTTGTAATGAAAACTAGCTTTTTAATATAACAAATACTCTTACATACTTGGTAATGTAAAATAATTAAAGTTATATTGGTAATACTATCTTTATTTGAAAAGTATGTGTATGTTACATTAATTGTAGCTCATTACAATTTTATGTTGTTAAATAGCTGATATTATAATTTGTTGCCATGTTAGAAGAGGAATAAGAGTATAATTTATTGGAGTTGGTGTCCTTGCATGTCTTATGCTCTATTTGAATGGTGATAAATTAATACTTGTTGTGGAAAGGCTATAGAGCCTAAATTACTCATTTTTTGTCTCTCATGTTATAGATTTTGTTTTATATTTATATATTAATTTGTTTTTTGTCTCATAACTCCCACCACCAGCAGCTGCAGCCTTCCTCCCTGCCTTTATTCATTTCTTCAGCTGTCACCCTGAGAGATTCATTGCTCATTATCACTTTGGTTCTCTTAGCAATTTCCTTACCTTTTACTACATCTTGTTCTCCTCACCCCACTCATGAACTGAGGTATGGTTGTTGTTCATGGTCCCTATGTTGGTCATATATTGTGTCTTTTCTGTAATTAACCATTAAAGTAATGGGTAACAAATTAACATGTGAGCAGTAACGGATAATTGGATATGTTTTGTACACTTAAATCAACAATCATGCAGAATCAGCTGCTTTTTTTTGCAATTGCAAGTTGTTTTTTTTAGGTTGTTCCCCTCCAAGTTATTGACTAATTAATTTCTTGGTTAATCATAGGGCATCTAACACAGTTCTGCCTGAAACGCTGAAAACGTTAAACTTTTACACTGTCTACCCGTGCTGCTCATCAAGGGGTCTCATTTGGTGTACTAATCAAAGGTATGTGTGTTGTTTCCCATGCTGTTCTATTTTTGATATTTGTCTTCATATATAAATATTGGTTTGTCATTGAGTTCATTACATTGTCAGTTAACCTTAGTTTCCCGTTCTTGCTTCAATCCAGTGATTAATACGAATAGTTTGGATTAATCATTGAATTGAAACTTGAATTGTCCGTTTGGACAGTTTGGGAAGTTTTATATTGTATACACGAATCCTGCATGTCAAAGTTAAGTATGGTTTGTTTAATTTAATGAAATTTCGGTTTATTGTATTTTGCGTTGTTCTCCGGGTGCATACTTGATTGGGGTGAGTTAAACTCACTGCTTTCATTTCGTGTACTTGGAGACCAATGCGAAATGCTGCCGAAATTTCATTAAATGTAACATACCATACTTAACTTTGACATATAGGATTTTTGTATAAAATATAACTTCCTGAATGGGATAGGGCCACACCTTTTAGGTAGTTACTACACATTTGTATTCATATGTATTTGCCAATATCATAATCCCATTTTATTAAAGGTCATGGATCGTAGTTGGATGAAAGCGTCACGCATTAGTGACGAGTATGCAACTAGGGTAGAACAGTTCCTTAAGTTTACGGAACTTCATGCACCAAGTGTCGGTGGGAAATTTTTCTGTCCATGTGTCACTTGTTGCAATGGGAGACGGCATACAATAGATGACATCAGATCACATCTTATATGTCATGGGATCATTCAATCCTATGTTAAATGGATATGGCATGGTCAACCGCCAGATGTTCCAACATCGTCAAGGACTTCGGCTATTCATATGGAGAGCGGAGATCACATAGAAGATATGATACGCGATCTTGGCCAAGACTATTTTAGAGCTGCACATGCGCCAATGTATGACAAATTACAAACTGATGCCACCGACGAATTGTATGTTGATTGCACAAGCTTCACACGATTGTCAGCGGTCTTAGCTTTGGTCAACTTGAAGGCAAGATATGGCTGGAGTGACAAGAGTTTTAGTGACAAGCTTCACACGATTGTCAGCACTTATAAGTAATTCATTTTTAACTATTAAATTAAAAGAATATGAAAGATAAGATTCTAGGTGAACTAAAGACTAACAATCTTACAGATATTCTTGAAGTGACTTGTCAGTTGTCTCTCCTATTTATATATAATAATATATAAAAAATAATAATACTTGCTTAGTATATATAATAAACGTTTCAGTTAGAAATTCATATGAAATAAGGACCAACTGCAGTCATTAGTCCTATATCAATTATGAAAACAAAACTTTCCCCATTATTAGTAGAAACAAGACCTTCCCCATGTGAGGATTAGTTAATTTCTTCTCTTAAAATGGGTATAAGTAGCCATTGAGCTTATTGTAACAGCTTTGGTTTGGTGAAACAGTAGAGTCGGCACCGTTAAGGCAAGCTTCTTTTAACGAAAAAGCAACCAACTTTAAGGAACATAATGATGAAGCAAAAGTACACACAAAGAAAATAAAGTGACGCAGTAAAAATAATTCTAAAATTTTAGGTAACATCATCGTAACATTCTTTTCATATTAAATGAAAAAAAACATTAAATGAAGAAGTTATTAATCACATAGTGATTGTTAATAATTGAAATTAGATTATGACCTCATACAAACTTTATCTCTAATGTTAAGAGGTTGGAATCTTGAAGTTGCTATTGTGGGGAGAGTTTAACCTAATCTCTCCATTCTAATTAATTTTACAACCTATGGCTATGTTTGAATTAGTCAAAAGTGATGGAATGGAGCACGATAAATTGAAATTCTTTTATGTTTTTATGCTTTTAGCTAATTAAAAAAAAGATTTAGCTAACATATGTTGCCAAACACATAGTCATAATTATTTAAATTCACTAAATTAGAATGAAATGATACATAATAGATTGGATTCCATTTTATTAATTTGTCCAAGCTAGATTTATAATATATAACTGTTCCTATCGAATTTGGCAGAACTTTGTTATAGAGATATTTTTCCTTGTACTACGGTGTGCCTCTGAAGACACTTTGATATTTAAGTTAGAGGTATAGGGATAAACAAATATCAATATGTGAGTTGAAATAATAATGAATTACCTGAACTGTGTTGATCCCTTTTTATAGAGGTGAGATTGGATTATCTAATCTCAATCTCCCTTTTAAGATAATGTAAATAGAGAATGATATGATTTTATCTTATCTTTCCTCTAATATTAGATTATATATGATTTAGGGGATATCTCTATCTTTTTGATGATAATGCAAATAGGAAAACATATGATTTTATCTTATATTTCCTCTAATAATAGTTAGTATTTAGCAATGTTTTAAAAACCGACCCGATGACTGAACCAGTTAGGGTACTGGGTCACTGAGTTAGTGGTCGAATCGGTGGGTCATTAATTGACCCGTATGACCCGGTCAGTGGTCGAATCGATGGGTCATTGATTGACTCGCATAACAATTTCTTAAATTTTTTTTAAAAAATTACAAATTTCATAACATAGATAATCAGATACCAAAATGTTAAAAAAAACATCATTGTCCAAGTTCAAACAAACAAGTAACAAATATCACAAACATAAGCTAAATAAAATAAGTTTAAGTTCAACATATGTTTCTAAAAAAATTCAACACTTCAACTGTTTTCTATGGCCAATGGGCATAAACTAAGTCATTGTCATTTTGAGGAATTTCTTCTTCATTAAAAAACTCAGAAGAATCTCTCATTGTAACTTCATGATCAACATTGCTTTCATTTAAATTCATGTTTTCCATGGGATTGTCTTGTGCTTTGTAACACCCCGATATTTCCATAATTACAAATATGTATTAAATATATGATTCAAGCCAATATTCAAATATTCATGATTTTGTATAAAAATATGGGCAGAATAAAGATTATATCACCTTTCTATAAAATAGAAATTACAAGAATATTTTAAGGCAATAATTACAAAAATACCCCTGTGTAATTTTGAAATGACCAATATGCCCCTAAGGTGAAAATGACCATTTTACCCTTAGACAATTGTAGAAATGACCAACATGTCTTAGATATTTTGAAGAAGATATTTTAGGAAAAATGACCAAAATACCCTTGAATAAATGGGTAATTACCATTATGCCCCTAAGATGGAAAATTACAGAAATGCCCTTTTTATTAAAAACGGCCAGATGATTTAGGAAATTTTGTAGGACATGTAGGATGGATAAAATACCTTTAGATAAGGGAATATTAAGTTAGGAAATGACAAGAAAAGATAAAATGAAATTTCTAGAAATTTTGATAAATGTTTGGAAAAGAATTCAATTTAAGGTTATTATGGACATTAAAATTGTATAGAAAAGATTGTTATAATCTTTAGAGTTTTCTATTAATTATGGAAGGAATGGATTTCTTAAATATGCTAGGCTTGAAATTTTTACAATTAAAGGTCATAAGGACCAATAGGAAGCAAGATAAATAATTATGGAACTTTACACTAAGTTTAGGCTATTTCTTTTGTAAAATGGAAATTTGGTGAAGATTGTTCCTCAAGTTTGGTTTCCAACGTGCCAAGGGGATATAAGGAGGCTTGATAAAGAATTTTCAAGCTTTAGGCCACTTGGAGGGTGGATATTGCTTAGCCAATAAGGAAACACCAAGAGGAAAGTTAGTAATCATGATTTCAAAGATAAGCTTAGTCAACAAAAATCAAATTCAATTCCCTTTTGGAGTCCATATCCAACGTACAAGGCTTAAAAGGGGGGGGGGGATAAATTGAAGTCTTGGAGAGAAAGTCATGTAAAGATAGGATTTAAGTAACCAATAGCATTTTAGCACAAGGAAGGTAATCATGAGATAAGAAGATTTTTTAAGAGAAAAACTTCTTCTTGACTCCTTGAATCACGTAGCTATTTCTAGGAATTATTTTCAAAATCCCAACGGTCAAAACTTAGATATGTGAGATAGGAGTATACCCTTAAAATTTCAAAGAAATCCAACGGTGAACCAATTAATAATGAGTATTTTAGTAAAACGGGTTTTGAAAGAGATTTTGTGATTAAGCTAACCTTCCATATAAGAAAGCAATTGAAGACTTGACCTACAAGCCTTGGATTACCACGTGAAAGAGAGGAAGAAGGGAGAAGAGTGTGGAAAGTCTAAAGAAATAGACACTTGGAGGGTGCAAATTTAATAACCAATAGAAACCAAGATAGTGTAAAGTTGTCATTATGGCTTGCATGATTTTTTGGAAAGCAAAATCTTCACCTCCCTAACTTTCCACGTGAAGCAAAGCAAAGAGAAGCCTTCCAAAGTTAAAAACCAACGTGCAAACTTAGGGAAGGGAGGAGAAAAATGTAGAACAAGGCCACTTGGAAGAATCAAAGTGATTAACCAATCAAATAAAAACACAAGGAAAGGTGGCTATCATTACTTAGGATAAAAATCAACACTTACCATCATATAAAAAGGCTTAATAAATGAAAATTGGGCAGCCTAGGAAAGGGAGGAAACCGTGCAAGCTTCATCCCTAAGCCATCCCAAATTCATTTCTTTCTAAATTCCATCTCCACTTGAAGAAAACAAAAGCTCACCAACCTTGGAAGATTCACGTGAAGCCTTAGGAAAACTAGGAGCAAAGCTATTCAATCTTAAAGAAAGATGCAAGGTATGGGAAGTTTATGGTTAACCTAGTTAAATATTTATTTGTTTAAGTTTCTTGAATCATTACTTAACCACAAACAAGCTTATGTAGTTGGAATTTGGTGGAAAAGCAAAAAGACTACAAGATGGTGACATAAAAGTTTAGGATTTTGGGTGACATAATTCTAGTTAATAAATAATTAGTGAAGAACTAACCTAATATAATCCAAGATAAGAAAGACTAAGGACTTGTAATTTGATGTAATTGATTAAGGAATTCAAGGTAATAAGTAGAAGGTTAACCAATTAAAAGAACTTTTATATTAATTTTCCTATGAACGTATTTTACTAAAAGTAAGTACACTAGTCTTTTATGAATCTTTATATCACTTTATTTTGATGATAAAATGATGAATATACTTTCTCAAGGATTTACCTACAAACACTAAATTTATTTGTTATAAAATCAATATTCGGTTTTAAGAAAATAATTAAAGTTAAAGAAGTTACATGTTATGTCATTTAGAAATTGTATGTGATATGTATATTTCATTTATGTGGTTGAGTTTATTATTTGTAACTTAATACTTTATTGATATGGTTAAGCTTATTAATTAAAGGAAAGTTGTAAATGTTGATGATTAAGTGGAAAAGTTGTGTATGTTGAAAATTAAATATGATTTATAAGTTGTTGTTACCTTGCGGTGATAATATTGTGGTAATAT
>CM023943.1:7939588-7957164 GCA_013407115.1 Glycine latifolia
TGGAGTTGTTGTTACCCTGTGATGATATTATTGTGGTAGTACTGGAGTTGTTGTTACCCTGTGATGATATTATTGTGGTAGTACTGGAGTTGTTGTTACCCTGTGATGATATTATTGTGGTAGTAATGGAGTTGTTGTTACCCTGCGATGATATTATTGTGGTAGTACTGGAGTTGTTGTTAAACCTCAAAGGAGGTATGTCATGTAGCTGAATTATGACGAGCGTTCAGACATATGGTGGCTGAACTTGGGGATAAGGTCAGTGGGGAAAGCACCTACCCATGATGATCACATGTTGAGTAGGTGTGAGTCCTATTGCAACACAGACCTATCCTGACTCGATCGCTCTGATTCCGTGTTGAGCTATTTTGACGATGGCCATAAGTTGAAAGTTGCAAAGTTGAACGCCCAGGGGTTAACTAAAAATTTCGTGTGGTTTATCTGAATGTACATGTTTATGTAGTTTTAAACTAAATTCTTTATTTATGGTTAACATAAACTTACCCATATTTTGTGTCTGTGGTTGACACCTGTGATGACCCCAAATTCATTTGGGCGAGCAGAAAAGCAGGAAAGTCTAGAAGAATTATAAAGGAAAGATGATGAAGATATGTTGATGATCTGTACTAAGTTAAATTCTTTATATTTCATGATGGCTTGTACTTGGACTGTATTGATAGACTGTGCAATAATCTGGACTGTTTTGATAAATTGTAATTGTATGAAATGTAGTGTGAAAGAATTTGCTTATTTGAAGCAAGAAGAAAAAGAAATTTTCATGAAATTTATAACTAAACTCATTTTATTACAAAAGGAATATGAGATTTTATCTAAAATAAACCAAGCACCAGAGAGCAAGGAGAGGCGTTATATGCTTCATCAGCATCATCGTCCAAATTAAAGGACCTATGTCAAAAAAATTAGATAGAAAGTTCTAACACTACTACAAAACTTGGTTTGAACATCGCTACATTAACATCGGTTTTATCAAAAACCGATGTTAACGAAAACGCGGTGGCAATTTTGTAATTAATAATACATTGTTAACATCAGTTTTCTAGGTTTTTAGGAAAACCGATGTTAACCTGAAGATATTAACATCGATTTTCTTAAAAACCCAGAAAACCGATGTTAAGTTGTGATTGTTAACATCGGTTTTAAATGTTTTTAAGAAAATCGATGTTAACTTGTACCTGTTAACATCGGTTTTCCAGTTTTTTTAACAAAACCGATGTTAACTTAAACCTGTTAACATCGGTTTTCCAGGTTTTTAATAAAATCGATGTTAATAGGTATAAGTTAAAATCGATTTTCCATTGAAAATCGATCTTGTTATTATAAAAGTTGTCCCCTAAATTAAACACGAACCCTTCTTCACTTCGCGCCTATCTCTCAGCCTCTGTCTCAGCTGCGCCTACCTTCACTACCTTTGCTTCTAGTCACGACAGGTTTCGCTCTCATTGTCGGCACGACTCACTGTCACGGCGCTTCCATTTGTGTTCTTCTCGCTCGCAACTTCCGACGACTCCGACAAGGTAAAAAATGGTCACAACACTACTACATTTGTGTTCTTCTTTTTCTGAGCTTCTTTTCCACTGTTGGTGTAGCTTCTTTTTCTATTTACTTGTGTATTTACAAATGTGGCCTGTATGAGGTTTGTAGTGCTATGCAGAAAGCATGAAAACCTTGATTTTTCTTCTGTTTGACCAATCCACTGATAAATTTTGTACCAATGGTGTTCTGCTATGCTATGCTTTTGCCAATTGTTAGTTTCACTTTGACCCACGTCACTATAATCATCTATGGTTAGGTAGCAAGTAATGTTAGTTACTTCGACAAATTTTGTTTTGGATTGGTACAGCTGTTGTTGGAGAACCATTATCATCATTACTGCACCCATACATAGCTTGATAGCCTATTTAGTGTGTCAAAGCCAATGTTGTTGCCAACTCCAGTGTTTGTATCCCAAATTTTGAATGTTAGTTGTACATGTAGTGAGGTGGTTGAATCTACCTCTTCTAAATGTTGGTGTTGGCTTTCAATTAGAAACTAATTAATGTTTTGGGTTATGTTGTTCCTAGGTTTAACCAGCATAGTTTGTTCAAGCTTAATTAATATGTAGTATGCCTCTGGCTGGCTTCTATTATGTATGGATAATTTGAAGGCAATAATGCAATATATTTTAGTATTAGTATGTCGAGTAATCTTGAAATTGGCATGTTTATCATTGTTTTTGGCTTCTATTATATAATGAATCAATTATCAATCTGTGCTTCGGCCATTTAAGTTATACGAATGAGTATACTCTAGTGTTTGTTTTGGATCTTACCCCAGTAGCTACACCAAGATTCGCAGGCAATGACTGAAGTATAAGTGTATATATTGATAGTAAATAGTGATGACCCATATCGTCATGGTAAACACTTTAGTTATAGGCATCAATCACACAACTAATAAGAATACACATCCATGTATTGATTTTTATGCTTTCATATGAGATTGAAATGATAATTAAGGTAGCCTATAATACTTTGTTATGGTCATCATACAGGGGGATTTGTGGACTCTCATTTGCAAAAAAGGGACGTATTCTTCGCATTGTGTTTTGGCTTTCTCAAATGGTGAGTACTAATTCCATCTGGAGCTTGGTCAATCATATCCGTTCATCTTCTTGCATGACAATTGACACTTGTTTCTTTTCTTATTTTGCAGATGAAAAATATTTAGCTATTGTCAGCTCTAGACTATACGGGTTATAAGCTGGGAAATTGGGGAAGATATTCTGAAGTTCCCTAATGATTTGGTATTCTTCATTACTTATTCTTCACACACACAAATGAAAACACATCCCAAACAACTCTTTTAATTGTGCCCTTTCTTTCTAGCATTAATTATTGTTTTGAACTAGAACCATTTTTAGATCATGCTCACATTTGATTATGCTTTTAGCAAGAGAGAATAAGATCATGCTCACATTTGATGGTTTCCAAAGGTGTCTCCATGATCAAAATGTCCAAAGCCTATTCATTAAAGAAGCAAGAGAGTTCATTAAACTTCAAAGTTGGATTATTCTTTTCCCCTATTTTTGTTTTAGATGAACAAGGGCACGAGGTTATTTTTAAAATGATGTTGTTACTCTCACAAGCACAATCATTGAACCATTAACACCTTCTTAATGTATTTTTAAAATGATGTTGTTACTCTCACAAGTTGGAAATTCTTTTATGTACATTGACACTATTGAATTTTATTTGTTATTCAAATATCAATTTATTTTAATGTATTCTGAAATTGGCTGGATCTGGTATTTCATTTACAGGTTGAAGAATTGCTAAAATTTAAAAAACAGACAAAATATTAAAAAAAAAAAATTAAAGAAACAACATCGATTTTCTTGAAAACCGATGTTAACTTACATTACAACATCAGTCTTGCAAATAAAACCGATGTTGATTTGATGTAACAACATCAGTTTTGGAAAGAAAACCGATGTTGTTACATGAAATCAACATCGGTTTTGGAAAGAAAACCGATGTTGTTACATCAAATCAACATCGGTTTTTGATAAAAATCGATGTTGTAGTGTAAGTTAACATCAATTTTTATCAAAAACCGATGTTAATATTCCATCATTATGACACCTTTACGTTTCAATTTATCATATATCCATATCAGTTATTTCTGGAAAACCGATGTTGTTTAGTTTCGTTAACATCGGTTTTCAAAACCGATGTTAACTTGCACACTTTCAACGTCGCCTGATTCAACATCTGTTCAAAACCGATGTGGAATGTCAAAAATAACCGATGTGGAAGCCTATTTTTCTAGTAGTGTAATTACTAATTAGCATTTAGAGATAAGAAGTATGAAATAAACTTGAAATAAAAATATGATTAAAATATACCAATATCATTTGAAAGTAGTTGAATGGTCATATTTGCAAGGTCTTTGCGTAATGCATCCACCTCCTCTACGGTTAAGAATGGTGGTAAATCCTCCATTACCCAATCAACATTGTCATCAAGTGTTTCCAAATTGATAGGATCATAGCTTTGCTATCTCTTTTTCCTAAGCACATGTACAAAAATGTAACCACATGTAATATAGAAAGATAAACAATAAAAAAGAATAAAAATATAATAATACCTATTTTGCAACCTCAAGTTGTAACGAACATAGACTAAATCATTAAGTTTCTGATGCTCCAACCTATTTCTTTTCTTTGAATGAATGTGCTCAAATACACTTTAATTCCGCTCACAGCCTAATGCACTACAAGTTTAGCTTAAAATATGAATAATAATCTTTTGCAAATGTGGTACCCCACATCCATAAGATGCCCACCATTGATCTAAAATATTACATGTCATAAAATAAATTAATAACAAACAAAGTGACAACTTAACTAACAAATAAATATTCAAAAGGGTTATAATATACAAGTTATGAAAGTTATCTGACATGACTGTATTTCGTTCATCCAAAGCAGCTTGTCTTCCAAAATCAAGCTCAGCATTACTGTAAATTCTATTTTCACTAATTAGCTTAGTTCGCAACTGACTATCTCCATGAGCATACCTTTCAATGACATCAAACAAACAGTTGTTGTAGTCATGTGTTGTTCAAATTCTTCCTCATTAAACCGATAAGCAGGATTTAACCAATAACCCGCGGCATGGAGATTTTTGTGAAGTTGTGAATCCCAACAATGATCTAAGATTTTCAAGTAAGGCTTCACTTTTGTTTTATTTCTTCGAAACCTCTCTACCATCTCTTCTCTAGCTTTATACATGGCTCCGTAAAGAATACCCACAACTAGTTTATCTTCACCATCAACCATATGCAACACACGTACAAGTGATTTAGTCAGTTTCACTACATCAACACATTTACTCTAAAACCCAGAGTCTAAGACCTTTTCCACTAATTGTGTTGCCTTGGCTTCTTTGGCATAAGCTAAGCTTGTCCATTCTTTAGAAGTTACCATGACTCTTAATGCATCTTTATGATCCAAAATACTATGCAAAGCAATGAAATTAGTGGCAAAGTGAGTAGGAGCACGACGAAGTATTTCCCTTCCACCTATATGCTTTCTCATAAAAAACAAAGCAAAACAATGATTATAAATATATTTAGTAATTTTTGAGGCATGTGACGCAGCCTCACAAACTTCCTCCAACTTTTCCATGTCTTGCAACATCAAATTGATGCAATGTGCTGCACAAGGAGACTAAAACAGTTTAGGAAACTCCTTTTCCAATAACCTACCAGCAGCAACATAATTTGTAGCATTGTCAGTTACTATGTGAACTACATTTTTGGGACCAATACGTAACACAATATCCTTGAAAAGCTTAAACAATAAATCAACAGATTTTAGAAAAACAGTTCCTTTAGGACAATAAACCAAAAACTTGATAAGAGTTCTCCTTTTCTTATCAGTCCACCCATTTACCATAAGAGTACAACCAGTTTTTTCTAAATAGAATGATAATTATCCACAAGTTTATGCACATCATCAATCTAACTATTTAACAAATCACCATGAAGACAATGCATACTTGGAGCCTTGTATCCTGGACTCATGCTACAGAGAGCATCAATCATCGACTGAAAATATGTTGAATTAGCTGCATTAAATGGAATAGATGCTTCAATGAACCATTTAGCAATAGCAAGGTCACACCTTCGTATCACTTGTTTATTTTGCATCATACTTTTCAAGGTAGGTTGAGATCCAGGAGTGGTTCTAGGTTGAAAATAATTCCCAATACGACCATTTGTCTTCACTTTTTCAATTGTCCTTGGTGTTTGCTCACTTTGTTGTTCCATTTCTATTGGCATTTCACCACCTTCTTCACTTGGTGAATAAAAATCATGTTCTTCATCAATTATTCTCTTCTTACTCTTGATCTTATTGTCTTCAATATTTTGTTTCATTTGATAACCAACATCGGTAGGAACCTTAGTGCACAAAGAAACTTGACCCTTTTCACCAGCCAAGTGACTCTTTAATCTATTAATTCCACCTCCCCTAACAATTTTATCACAGTAAAGACACATCAAAGCATTCTTGTCACCATCTTGAATGAGCTTACAATGTGCCCAAGCTATGTCAGTCTTTCCTCTAATATTAGGCCTTGAATTTTGAGTAAATGCTTCTTGGGATGTTGGTGTTTCACTACCAGATGTCATCTATGATTCATACAATTATACATTTAATAAATTAAGTCTTTCCATCTATTACGCTAACTTAATTTTATTTCAATCAATCAACTCATCATTTTTGTGGTAAAAACAACAATATGATGTGAAAACATTCCCACAGGGCAATCAATCAATCAACTCATCATTTTGGTGGTAAAAGAGACTATATGAATTATGAAGTGAAAACAGTCGAACAGGGCAATCAACATTAACATATCAGTTCAATTCAAAAAGACCAACTATAATTCATAATTTCATACACTGATACATATATTCAGTTCAAAAAGAACAACACATTAGTTCAATTCAAGAGCTATAAGACTATATGTTCAATTCAAGAATAAAAAAAGACCAACATTAAGCTATCTGATATAATTAAAGGTTATGGACTATAGCTCAGCTTAAATAATAGGTGGGAAAAATAGAATAATTAAATTCATAATACACGTGATATGTAGATCACTTCCTTACTTTTCCTTTCTCACACTTATTGTTATTTTTTGAGTACTGTGGTAACCATAAGCTTCAATCAAACTAGTGAGCTGGATATTAATCTTAATTAAGTATCAATGTTAAACCCTTAAAAATGATGGCCTTAGGCTTTGTTTGTTTTCAAACCGTGAACATATTATCTATGAAACTTAAAAGTTAAAACTCCAAAGTCCAAACCTCAATGACAATTGCAGATAGTCTTTTCATATACTGTAAGACAAATAATTTGCTATAATATTAATAACAAGGTTTGGAATTTGTTCGATCATGTCTTAGAATCTATTGAAACTTATAAGCAATGTTATTAATTATGAAAAGCTGAATACTCTTAATTTTAAAATGTTGCTTTTACCACTGCTCAAGGTTGGCTAGAACCGGAAGACCAAATTGCTCAAGGTTGGCTGGAAGACAAAGGCTGGATGGAGTAATGATGGAGTGACGATGGAGGTCCCGATGGCGTGATGAACTCTGCAATCTGGATGAAGATCGTGACTCGCGATGGCGTGACGAAGCCTAGATAGACTATGAAGGTCACGGTGGCGCGACGAGGCCTAAATGACGAAGGCTCAACACACGATGCAACGAAATTGAATGCTTGGAGTTGGAGGGTGGAGCTGCTATGCTGCTGCGTTGCTGCATTCGTGCGTGCGAGTTGGGGAAGAAAGAAAATGAAGACCTATTGGATATCCCTGGAGATGAGATGATGTTGATGTTAATGATGTCATCATGACAAATTTATGTTGTGTATGTACATAAGGGTGCAATGACCTATTGGATATCCCAAGAGAGGGAATGAGATTGTTTTAAAAATTTCAAGCATCCCTGGAGAGGGAAGGGGATTGTTTAGAATTTTTAACTATCTACAGTTAGTGCATTGATGATGCCCATGTTTCATACTTCATAATTGAATGGAAATAGTATAAAATTTGTCAGTAAGTACCTGTGGTTTTTCATGAGAAAACATGCTAGTACTTCGGGACATGTCACTCGGTTTGGAACTCCCTTGAGACTCGTGTTGATCAAGGTGGGAGGAGTTTCCTGTGCATGACAGGGTGACCTCGAAAGTTACTACCTAGTTTTCCTAAGTGAGAGTGTCATGTGGACACGCTTAGGCTATTTCATGACGAATGGTACCACATTGCATTTGAGAGTTGAGACAGGTGCATGCATCATTCTAAGCATAATTGATCTGAATTGTTGAAAAACTGATGTCTAGTTTGTTAAATGTATGTTGAACTGATGGATATATTGAGAATGTTTGTGATGGTTTGTTATCATTTTTCTTTCTAACCGTGGTCATTTTATTTTTTTGATCTTTATAATAAACTTATCCTTGCAATTTTGTACCGTGTGGATTGGTACCTGTGATGATCATGAACCTTCATTCATGGGAGTAGATGAGCAGCAGTAGGTGTCGTTGGAGGGAATTATTTTGTTGGAGCCGCCAAGCTGACGTGATAACATTTTAATACATTTTGGGAGAAAGTTGTGTTTTGTTATCAACTCTTCATTAGTTGGTTCCTTGATTATTTTTGATTGGGCATGTAAATCTCAAGTTTAGAAACATGTAAAAATTGAATTATGCTATGACATGTGAATGATATATATATATATATATATATATATATATATATATATATATATGCATTTATTTACATATTTGTGCGTTGTTTGGTAAGTGTATTATCGTGAATATTTTACCCTTATTTTCATAATCAAATTAGTGGAGTTTTCATTTAAAATTGAAAATTACACGTTTAGAGTAGTGATATCGTAGCGGCGAGACAGATCATTACAAAGGGTATGGAAGAACAGATGGACACCTGATATTGATGGAAATAGGTTAAGTATAAGGGATTAGCATATGGATGATGATATGATGGTGAAGGAGTTGCTAGACCAGGACTCAAGAAGATGGGATAATCAAAAAATTAAAAGGCTTGTGTTAGATAGGGAGTGTGAGAAAATAACCTCTATCCCTCTGAAATATGCGATATCTAATGATAAGATGATATGGAAGATGACCCCTTATGGATGCTATTTGGTGAAACTAGGCTATAGGTTAGCTATGGAGAAAACTCAAAGAGTTGAAGCATCATCTAGTAACATATCAGGTAGGGTTGGCAAAGTGGGCCAGCCCACTAAAAATGGGCTGAGCTGGCCCTAGCCCACATAAAACACGGGCCGAGCCAGGACGGGCTGGCCCACTTTTGCAAAGTGGGTTGCTAGCTCGTCCCACTTTAAGGTGGATTTGTGGGCTAGCGGGCCAGCCCACCTAAAAATAAAAAAGTTAATTTAAAAAAAAAAGACAAATTGATGCAAGAAATTTGAGTCAGCTCTCTCTTCCTATTTATCAAACAAGAGTTTTCCACTCAAAGTTAAATAAAGAAAACAAATATGTGTCAACTTTATAAGTTTCACTGAATATTATTTTACCTTAGTTCTTGCTACATAGGTTCCCCTGACGAACATGCCAGAAGGGACAATTTCTTCTTCCAATTCAAATGTATATGGTTCCTGCTTAGGACTAAAAGTTTCCAACATCTTTTTTCTGTTGTCCACTAAAACAAAAAAAAAAGAATTATAGTAAACATTATTGAATCAATTAAAGTAAATTCCACCCATAAAAAGATTAAATTAATCAAAGTAAAGATGAGACAAAGTATTCTCACGTTTAATGCCAGTTTCTAAACAACATTAGTGTATTTGAGACCAGAAATGATGTTGTTGGAGACAATGAAGGTAAATTTCATTTGGCATTTGCTTCCTTCCTTAAGGATGAAAAGACTCTTCTTAGGATCAGTAGTAAATGGAATTGGAACGGTGACGTCAGGCTTGTCTGGGTCTGGCCTTGTAATAATGAGGCTGAATATCTTCACTTCAGGATCTTTGTTTTCTGGATTAGTGGATTCTAACACAAACTATGTTTAACATTTTTCTTTGAAAATTGTAATCTTCAAAACAATTTGACATTTAACATAAATGTAAGAAAAAAAGGCTAGAGCCAACCTAAGAAAACAGGAAGGCTATGCTAATTTAAGTTTATTTCACTTTGTGTTTCAAAGAAAATGACTTATCTTGTTTTGTTTTTTTTTTTAAATCAAACCATCTCAGCAGTGTTTAGAATTGGTTAAGTGAAATAAAGATAAGAAGAGGACCATCTTCAACAATAGCTTGCAATAAAGAGGTAATGTTCCCATCATGTTAAATGTCACTCTATCTCTGTTAAATAATCATTATAGAATTGGTATACAAGAGTTTACAAAAAAAAAAAAGAGACCACAGAAGGAGTTGAAGAGAAAAACAAGTACCACTTCCAACGACAGATAGGTCAACACTTCCCAGAAGTTGTTCCTTCCATTTTCTCAAACTTACATCATCCTTTGAATACAAAAGAAAAAAAGATTTCATCAAAAGCCAGTTGCAAAACCAAAGGGTTTGAAGAAACATTTGAAAAAAAAAACATCAGATAGCAAACAAATGACTCTACAAGTTTGACCTGTCAAACATTGAGTACCTCAGAGAATTAAAGCTTTGCTCGTACTATCATTTCCATTTGAAAGACATATCCTTTACTAACACAACAACTAATGATATCTTCAAGCATTGATTTCCTATAAAGTCTACAAAGAACAACAAAAAATCACTTTCAAACTTGGGAACAGGGGAGCAACCAACACTCATGAAATTAAGAAATTGCTAACACCAATTATGAAGCTTTATACCTAACAGTGTTTTCCATTTTCACAAACCTGTCAAATTAGCAAGCCCAGTCTCATCCGTTCCTTTCATCACGTTCTCTCCGACACCCCCTCACTCCTTCGTCGTCGCACACTCTGCCTCCCTCACTCTCTTCAGCGAAACGTTCTCCCTTGCTGCCACCATTTCCTTCTTTTCCGATGTCGTCACCTGCGCCTCCTTCTGCTCCTCTCCGCCTCCGACCTCTCCGGCCTCGTCCAGGTGTTCGACGTCAAGTCTCACACCGCTCTTTGCCGCCTCAAGTCCCACTCTCACTCCGTCCGCTTCGTCCACTTCCCCGCCCTCGACAAGCTTTACCTCATCTCCGTCGGCGATGACTCCCCAGTCAAGCTCTAGGATGTCGTCGAGGCGACCCGGGTCATCAAGTTCCTTGGCCACAAGGACTACGTCAGGTACGAACTGTGGAGACTCCTACCTGTGAATTCTGAAATTTGCTACTCTCTCCGTCTCTCAGCCACTCATTTTCACTAAATATCTTTAAGTATTTTATTATTTTTTGTTGTTGGGTTGTTGGCCCACTGGGTTGGCCCGACTCGTTTGGTTCAGTGGGTTGACATTGTCAACCCAGCCCACATTTTTTCGTGGGCTAAACAGGCTGGCCCGTCGGGCTAGGCCCGTTTTGCCAACCCTAATATCAGGCAATTGGTGGAAGAAGGTGTGGAGTGTTAAAACCCAACCAAAGTGTAATTAGTTATATGGAGGGTTCATAACAATGCTATTTTGGCGAGGCAGAATCTAATGAGGACGGTTCAGAATTTGGATCCTAGTTGCCTAAGATGTGGGAAAAAAGTGAAGTTGACATCACATGTTCTCTTAACTTTTGAAAAGATGTTGGTTTACATCTCCTTTAGTTACTAGAGTGGAAGATGAAGAGGATATATCTTTGAAGGAGTGGATTTGGAGGATTATGAAGGAGAGAGATAAAGAGGTGGTTGTAACATCCCTGATTGTCAACTTTTCAACAACTCTCACACTACAACACTTGCATGGTGACACTTCGTCTTGGTGGTCAGAACACTCCTGATTGTAACATCCTTGTTTTGGCTGCTTTCAGGTTCAATGGTTGTCTTCACAAACCAACATGAGACTTTTCAGCGTGTTTTTTCCTCACTCATATGCTTTATGGGAAAACTTTCCAGAAGGTCACCCATCCCATAACTACGCTAAGCCAAACACGCTTAACTGTGGAAATTCTTAAGTGATTGAGTACGAAAAAGTATATGCATCTTATTGGTATAGGTAGTACCAATTAATTCCTTTAAGTTATCCTCAACTATACAGTCATATACCAGCATAACCTCTAGATCCCTATCATTCTGATGTGATTCGATTTGGGCGTTTCATGTGCACTTGTTTCTGCCTGGTTCGTCCTTAAACTACATCGTACTGGGAAAGAGGTTTACTCTGATACCATTTGTAATGTCTCTGATTGTCAACATCTCAGTAGCTCACACACTACGACACTTCACATGGTTGCATTTCACACAACTTCCTTACTGGTTAGAACCACCACTGAAAAGTCGACAATTAGGAACGTTACAGTGGTGGCAAGAGTGTTTGAGCTTATGTATTCTATGTGGAATGGTCGAAATATCCCTGTGTTTGAACAAAAGATGATAAACGTTTTCCAACAACTTGCCAAAGTAGAGGCCTTGCAGAAGAGAAGAAAAGACGAATAGGGAGGGAGTAAAAGAGAAACGTTTGTGCTCTCCACTAACTAGGGGAAACATTAAAGTGAATTTTGATGCATCAGTAAGAGGAAAAGGAAGGACTAGTATTGATACTATTTTTCAGGATTGGGAAGGAAAGGTTATGACCTTAGATACATATTCAGAGGAACAATGTTATTTACCATAGATAGCAAAAGGGTTGTCTTTTAGGTGGAGTGTAAAATTAGCTTCTAAGGTAGGATTGCAGACAAAACTTTTTGAAATTGGTTGTCAAGTCCTTTCTTTGGTTTGGAAAAAAGGTGGAGAGAAGGATTGCTCTTACCTTGTGGATATTACAAGGGAATGTAAAAGTATGTTGGGTAATAGTTCCAACAATTCTTTACTTTTTGTAAAAAGGTCTTGCAATTTTGTGGCGGACCAGCTAGTTAGCTTAGCTTTTAGTGAGAAAAAATCAAGTTTGGGTCAGAAATTGTAAAAGGTGACCGACCTATGTTTTTTTTAAATTTTATAAAAAGTCATAAAGTAATTAACTACTTCAAAGTTGTTCAATTTTGTTTAAAATTAGTTTTAACTCATAGTTTTATTTAATATTTTCTATAATTTTGGATATTATTTTATTTAATATTTTGTATATTATTTTATTTAATATATTTTCTATATTTTCTATATTATTTTATTTAATATTTTATATAATTTTGCTACTAATGTTAAGGATTATTCTTTGTAAATTAAAAAAAACAATGTAAACAAAAGACTTAAGTTTAAATAAAAAATAAAAATAGTAGTATTATTCGAAGTGAAGAGACATAGTGGTAAAGCTAATCATTAATCGTATATATAATGAGATGCATGAACAAATTCTAAATAGACCTAAAAAATACTCATTGTATAGAACTAAATGACATAATCGTAATATTTGTCCATACAAACAAATTAATGACAAATATTATTTCTACTTTTCAATTTTATGTTTATGTTTAATTTGTATTGTTCATTTTATAGTAATGTATTATGTTATTTTTATTTTAACAACTGCTTTTATTACTAAATTATTTTCTGTTGTTAATATTAAAATAAATTTATCAAATAAAATTAATTATATTATAAAAATTATTAATTTACTTAATGACAAGTGTAAAAATTAATTCAAAATATTTAAAAAGAATTTAATTATTTTTTGATAAATTTTAAGTTAATATAATTAAAAATATTTAAAATGAATTTAATATTATTTGATAAATTTTAAGTTCATATTATTTGTTAATATTAGCAACAAAAGTATTTAAAAAATTGAAACAAAAATGCTAGAAATTAAAAATTAAATCTATTTTAAAGTTGTTAAAAATTAATTTAAAAATAAAAAATTTAAGATGACTTTGAAGTCCTATAATGTTTTATGACTTGAAATAAATAATTAAAAAATGAATAATTTTAAAATTGTTAATTATTTTACAACTTATAAAAATTAAAAGAAAACAAAAATGATTTACTTATTACTATTTCTATGATGAACAAGTAAAATCGTTCATCTTTTTACTACTTCATTACCGGTAGTAAAAAATCTTACGACCTATTTTTATTTGGATATTAATTTAAAATTTACTCCATTTGATAAATTATAAAACGATTTACTCCATTTTGTAACTTTTTCGTTTGTCACCAGCTGTATTAGGATTGCTGTTGATTTTGACAAAAGAGTTTGCTTTGGCAATGTGTGATTTTTTAATAAAATGAAGTGGTTGATTTAAAAAAAAAAATTGAAGTGGCCAAAAAAGCCAAAAACATGGAGAAGGCGGGGACGTGAATGAAAGCAAAAAAAAAAAAAAAGAAAGTACATTAGATCATTGTTATTAAAACTGGTCTCAACTGGCCGGTCGGACCGGTTGGACCGAGAACCACATGTAGATCTGGGCGGGACTGGGTGTGGAACCGAACATGCAAGTGACCCAGTTAGGTCAGACAAGAACCAACAGTTTTTGAAGAACTCGGCGATCCAGTCGGATTTAGGAACCTTGACCAAGTTTTGGCAAAAAGAGAAAATTGCTCCAAAACGGCAAAACGACGTCGTTTTTTCGGAGTTCAGTGACCCTTGTTCCTTGTGCTTTCTCCTTCCTCGCGCTTCCTCCAAAATTGCACTCGAGCCTTCAGTCTTCCATTGTCATGCCACTGCCGTCGCCTACCAGAAACTAGAATCAGAAAGGCAAAAACTTAGACCGAAAAAGAAACTAAAAGCGCGAAAATCATGATCACCCACAACAAAGCCCTCTACACCAAGCTGCATCCCGGAGTCGTGGGTCATGGCGATCGACGAGAAACAAAGGCATCTTCCTTATGTTGCGGGAGAAGAGAGGGGGGCGGTGGATGGAGACCACAGAGAGAAGAAAAAGGATTTAGGAAGAGAAAAATATATATGTTGGGGGATTAGGGTTTATTTCTTAGTTGGGCAAAATCGGGCCAGATATTACTTCCTATACCCGTTTTTTGCTTTACACAGTTTTTATTTTACATTTCGAAATGAGTTTCTGACTTATTTTAATTTAGATAGTTGCTATTTACACTCTCTTTTATTATTGATACACTTTATTTGTGTTATCAACTTTAATACTTCAATTGTTATTTTGGATTTTTGAGTTTGGAATTATGAATAAACTTTTCTTAATCAAATAATATTAGTTATATACGTATATATAATATAATTTAAATTTTTTAATATAGACTGGGTCAAATCGGACCAAATATTAATCCACCGATTGAACCATTGACCCATTACCTCAGTCAAATTAATGATCGGACTGGATTTTATAACACTGCATTATATGAGTCTCGTCATTCGTGCAATTCATACCAATTTGTTTTCGTACCATTAAGCATATTTCACCGGTGAAGTAGCTTTTTTCGCATTTCTTTCCTTAGAAATGAACACAGCCTTAAGGAGAATATATTTTCAAAAAAGTTGCGCCAAATATACTATAAGAAAATGAAAATAAATTCTGTTGTTGATGGTATCAAATAATATCATATTCTTAACATATTAATTTTAAGATCCCAAATATTTTTTTAGAAGACAATATTTTTTTAATTACACCGTTAGTGTATATATTTAATTTTTACTAAAAAGAAATATATCTAATATTTTTTAATTTGTGAACTTTTTTTTGTCATGCATCAAATATCACATGTATCCCCTAATTCACTGAATCATAGAATAATTTTATTAGATAATTACTGTTGGCTCAAAGAATTTTGGCAAATGAAAAAAATCAAACACATGTTATCCTGATAAATAGATTGTTGTCATGCATAAGATAAAAATATATATAATATTTAAGATTAGAAAAAATTAAAAAAATTGGCTATGCATGGTGGTGTTGGTTCTCTAAATGAAAGAGAATTTCATGATGACGACGATGATCGACGATCACTTTGGTGGAGTTGGTACTTGGGACCTACCTAAAATGTATCATTGCCAATAAGATATGCGTGCCTTAAGCCACAAAGTTAAAACAAAAGCTTTGTGACTCCACAATTCACAAGTCAAGAGAGACGACCGACTTCGACCGTTAAGTTGTTCGTAATCACACGAATTATCTGTAAATTTACAAAAGCCATGAGCAAAAGAATAATGATGAATATATATTTCAAATACATCAGCAATATATTGTTAAACACATCTATTATTAAACGTAACTTTTTATTTATTTATTTAATAGTTATACTTAAATGCACCTTTTCATTTATATTTTTCCTTTATTTACAAAAATGCCATCATCAATAATTTAACATTGATTTTTCTTCTTGTAATTGATATTAAAGTAACATGTTAAATGTATATTTTGTAATAGTACTGGTTTTCTTTTTCAAAATTAAATTTAGGTACTATTATCAAATTATTATTAAGATGATTGTGTGTAGAAGACTACGGTTTATGTTCCAAAAGACTATTTCACTTATTTTTAGTTTTTTTCATTTCGTGAAAAAATTGTTTAGACAAGTTTTTTTTATTAGTAGTTTATAATATTTATTGAAAACCTATTTTAAGTATCATTTTTTAAATAAAACTCTAACTTATAGTTTTATTTTATCTTTATTCTCCTTTTATTCTTAATTTTTATATTATTTTTTTATTCTTTCTATATAAGGTTAGATTTTATTATATTTTTTATAATTTTTTTTAACTTTTTCATATATATCATTTGATTCATCTACTATTAACTTCAATTAACTTAGATTAAAAATATTGTTGATGTTTCTCTTATACTTAAAAGGTAGAGTTTTAATATTATTTTTACCTATTTTTTTACATGAGACAGGATTCACTTATTATTACTTTTTTTTATGTAGGATATTGATAATGAAAGATAATAATATTATTTTATTTTTATGATTATTTTTTAGATATACTTATATTACACAATTTATTTTAATCAATATACTAACTATTTATAATATTTATTTTATTATTTCGGCATTACACTGAAAGATATTGTTATTGATAGATGATAACTTTCTTAGTATCTTTTATTATTGTTTGAATATATTTCTATTAACAAAATAATATTAAAATCATATAAAAATACCTATAAATATATCTATTTTTATCATTTTATATTTACCAACTATTCCAACATATAATTATATCAAACACTTTAATAAACTAATTAACAACTTTTACCTATCAACTACCATTTTAGATCAATTGTCTAAGCTAAGGTTCTCAAAATAAAAATAAGATTAAACAATTCAATAGTAGATGGTTGGTGCAATTAAGGAGTACCTTTAGATAAATAAGAGAATTGCCTCAATCATGTATTGTAAAATTGTTTAACTCCGTTCTTATTCTTATTAGTTATTTAGGATAAGTTAGACAAGCCCATTGAAAATAAATATTCAATAACTAGGAAATGCATATCAGTGTGTTATTGAGTATTGACAATTTGAATTACCCGCCCATTCCCCGTTCCAAATCTTCCAAACAATAAAAATAAAAAATTAAATTAAAGATAATATGTTAGGCTACTGTTCTAATGCAGGGAAAAATAAGAGTAAAATAGGAAGATAATTTTCTTGCTCATTCTCATTCACTGAATGGTATTTATAGACAAATACATGCAGATGGTCTGGAGTGGCCAATCATGGCCCATGTGCAAATAGGAATAACAGAATTAGATGCTGAATTTGTTATAACAGATTTAGATGCTGAGACAGTGATAATATTCTGTTGTTTTGTCCTTATCCAAGTCAGCATTACACGTAGTCCCTAAGGTGTGTGGGCCTCTGAGTGATCCTTGTTGGTCTGCTAGTATTCCCTGTACTGTAGTAACCGTGTTGCTATCATAATACGCGGCAAAAGAACCTAAATATTGCATTTTTAATAAAAAATTACCAATTTGGTGCAGTTTGGAAACATATTACCAATCTGGTGTCTGGGTCACGCCCAGAACTGGGCAG
>CM023943.1:7967164-7990679 GCA_013407115.1 Glycine latifolia
CCAGACACCAGATTGGTAATATGTTTCCAAACTGCACCAAATTGGTAATTTTTTATTAAAAATGCAATATTTAGGTTCTTTTGCCCATAATACGCATAATAGTACGTAGTAGGACAAAGTATTAATTATAGTCTGTTTCTTACCTGGGTCCCCTGTCTGCATTTCAATACTTCTTTCAGAAATTAAATCCACATTGGCCTCTGTGAATTCTTCATCTTCAGGACATACTTCCTGGAATGCATATCTAAAGAAGTAGTATGCAAAAACTAGAAGCAACGTAGCGTTTAATATTCCCAGCATCAGATAGAACCTTTCCAAATGACTAGAGTTGACACTATCTTTGAACCAGCTAGGAATAAAGAAGACAAGTGGTACAATGAGGAGTTTGCCACTACCAATCCCCAAATTGCTAAACAAATACTTAAAATCCCACATTGATTTCGCTACGTGAAAATAAAATAAACTCGAGAACCCACCGTCAACAAGCCCCTCCGTCATTACTAACAATGAAAACTGTGGAATTAAGGCCACTGTCGAGTTTCTACCCGGGTGTTCTTGTCCCGTCTCCTTGTTTACTTTCAATCTACGAACCTCCACTTGCCATGATATGAGGCTGCAAATTACCGCACAAACCATGCCGAAACCAATCCTTATAATTGCTGCTTTCTTGTTCCACACATAATCAATAGCTTTGAATTTTCTGAAGTGTCCTTGAAATGCAAAACCGATAAGAAAGCATATGAATTGTGACTAGGGGTGTTCGCGGTTTGGATTGGATCAATTTTGAAGCAAAAAATCATCCGATCCAATCCCTTCGGTTTGGTCATTTGATCATCCATTCGGTTTGAAATTTTTTTCAAATCCGATCCAATTTTTTTTGGTTTGGATTGGATCGGTTTTCTGTTTTTTAAAAAGTCTAAAAATAAAACTCATGAGACTTATTTTTATCAAAATAAGGAGTATCTAGCAGAAACAAACAGATTCATTGGACAAAAACAAACATCATTTTCTAATTTTCATTGGACAAATATGTTCATTGCATAAAATAAGGAGCAAGTAGTTATTAATTGGACAAAAAACAAACATCATTTTCTAATTTTCATTGGACAAAATATGATGGGGAATAGGCCCAAGTAGGTAAAGGGTAAGGTAAGGTTTATAATTGGATCGATTTGGATTAGATCGGTTTTCACCAGTCAATCCGAAAACCGATCCAATCCAGTGAAAATTTTTGTTTTTTTTTTTTGTTTTCGATTTTTTGATTTTCGGTTATTTCGGTTATCGGTTTTTCGGTTCGGTCACCGTGGTTTGCATCGGTTTGGATTGGTTGATGAACACCCCTAATTGTGACATATTATCCGCGCCATCCTGGATTATATAGAGAATGGATATATCATTACCATTGGTATTAATAACTGATTCCATGCTACTTGCTTGTGCAACAAAGTAAGTCTTCCAAGTGGCCAGGAGTAAACTGTAATCAAAGAAGGCAAAGCATAGGTAGATCAAAGGAACAAGGCTCTTCACTTCCCTCACTTCTTTTACCGTGCAAAGCTTCCCATCCTTTTCTTGCGTCTCGGGACTCACTTCTTCTTCTGCTTTAACTATAGCTGCTTTGTCCAACCACCTGCATAGCCGCGGCGATAACCTTAGTCCTTAATTTACCAATCCGATACCAATGGTCCTGCTTATAATTTTTCCAGTAATAACAATTCAGTGAGGTTGGATATTTTGATCTCCGTTTCCCCAAAGCTGCTTTGCAAATTCTATAGATCTTGGGCAGATCACTTTTATCACGCAATTCCTTGGTGCTATACCACGGAGAACCAAAGAGGAACAACATATAAGTCCTTCCCATGAGAAGTGCCACAAATCGGAAGGTGTGCTCCCATGTTACATCATTGAGGATGAAGGCAATACTAGTTGTTAAGATATATGCAACAATCATTGGTCCGATCAACCAGGTTTTTGTAAGCATTGAATCCATGAGGTCACGCTCTTCATTGATTTGTGTGCTTTCATGTTCTAGTTCTGCATTTTTTCTTGTTTTAATTTTCTCTTTCAAGGAAGATCATGGCTGCATAGACAACATGAAATGCGGAAAGTGAAGGTGATGCAGATGCCCACAATAGCATTAAACCCTGCAAGTTGAATGAGATTTTGGATTTGTCAAGGGTTGAGTGTGAGGTAGGCATAATAAATAGGAAGAAAAATGAATACTAAATTGTTGTGTGAATAATATTGCTAGCCAAAATATAATTTGGTTAACTTTTGCTTCAACACGATTCCAAAATGATAATCAGATGAAAGACATCAAAAGGGGAAATCTTCTTTTTGACTATTGATCCTCAAACTACTCCAAAGAGCGTTTAAAATTCAGGATTTGGTAGAAACAAATGAATATGAACAAATAAAAGTTTAAAATTTAAAAGGCAAGCAATAGAAAGTAATAAACTGAAGATAAAATATTTCGAAAAATAGTAAAATTCATTGATTGAATGGTCGAAGGTCCTGTTACAATGCCTTTCAATGGCTATTTTTACTAATCTATAAGAATAGGCACTGAAATAATTGTCTCTCTTGGTGCTAAATCTTCTCACACCACTAACTTTTAATTCAACTCTTGAATAACCTTTTCAACTAGCCTTAACATGGCATCCATTAACAATTGTGCTCAACTACCAATCCTATTTTTTAGGCACACAATATATAACCATCATTATTGTACCCTATTGGTCATATGTCGACTGAGTAATGATTCTCTTCTAACCTCTTCACGCTACCCTGCTTGAGACTAAGGGGTTGTGAACCCTCCTGGTCATATGTCGATCATGTGATGATTCTCTTTTAGCCTATTCACGCTATCACGCTTGAGGTTGAGGGCTTGTGTACCCTTTTGGTCATATGCCGACTGAGTAACGACTCTTTTCTAGCCTCTTCACACTACCGCGCTTAAGGCTGAGGGGTTTTGTACCCTCCTAGTCATATGCTGACTGAGTAATGATTCTCTTCTAGCCTCTTCACCCTATCGTGCTTGAGGCCGAGGGATTGTGTACCCTCTTGGTAATATGTTGGCATAATAATGTTTCACTTCTAGGCTCTTCACACTATCACGTTTGAGGCTGAGGGGCTGTGTACCCTCCTTGGCATATGCTAATCGACCCCCCCGACTCATATGCCAATCGACCCTCCTGGTCCATATGCTGACAGACACCTTTTGTATATGTTGATCAATTCCATTGAGGTAGCAAGGGCTAACGCTTTGGTTTTATCCCAAAGCCACATCAACGTTATAGTGTAACTACCTTGGATCCAGCTGAGCATCTCGAGATATTAGTTACGTCAATTATAGAAAATCGTCCATGAAATATCGTAACCCAATTTACACTTGAATGTACTTGGATTAGGTCTCCTTCCTCTAAGGGAAGATCTAGTTACACGAACAATTATATACCATTAAAAATACCTTTGCCATTTCTTGTTTATCACAGGAAAGCATTTATCAACTAAAATTCAAATTTATACTTTGACTTCATCAAGTAAAAATTGGAAAAATAAATATTCGGCTGAAATACTTATAGTTTATCTTTAAATAAGTTTCAGCTAAACTTAACGTTGATTGGTCAATGAAGTAGCTAAGATACAAAATAATAATTTCAATTATTTAATTTCTTCAACAACCTTTCAAGTTTCAAATTCACCCTTGTGATAAGTGCCATATTTCAGTTAAAATCATGTTTCAAATGATGGCACTTATCTTTCGATTTCAATAACTTTGTCTATAAACTTGCCCTAAAACCTAGTTATATAGTATTTATTACTTGTATGAATGTTGTTTTTATATTTTGAAAGATTAATCCAATCATATTTTGTATTTTGATAGGTTCCGAGACTTCCGAAAGAGTAAAGCAAGCAAGAAGGGCTTAAAAAATCAAACCTAGGAGGTGTTACAAACAAACAGGCCCACAATTCGTCCAGGCCCAGAAGGATTCTTCAGCACTAAGCAATTAACTTGCCCAGGCGAGCTCCTCTAGTTCATTTGGCTTGCCCAAGCGAGCACCAAGTTCCAAGAAGATAAAGTTAAGCTCGCCCAGGCGAGCAAACATAGGCAAAAACACTCGCTTGGGCGAGTGAAGCTGGCAGGAGGCACAAAGCTATAAATAGGCCACAAATTTGAGAGGAAGAACATTCCATTCTTCATTCCTCTCTTGTCTTAAGCTTGTTCTTTAGTTTAGGAGCTTAAATAATAGTATTAGGTAGGTTAGGAAAGTAAGAGAAGTGAGGATTAGTGTGGAGACTCTGTCGGAAAGAAGCAGTGATGGGGCCCTTCATCAATTCTTCCCTTGAGGAGGTTCTCTCTACAATGAGTAGCTAGCTTCTCTAAGGATTGGATGTAATCTTCTTATCCCTATGTATCTCTTTTAATATTTATTTATGCATTAATCTTTTCTATTCCTTGTGTAACACCCCGTATGCATCCGGTGTATTAACATATTATTTAATCAGATTAGCGCGACAATTAATTAAAACAGTTACTCAAATCACGCAGAAGCATTTCAAAACCATATTTCTTGATTCATTATGTATGGTACGTATAGATAATAAATTAAACGAATGCTGAAGCACCACAATAGCCTTAATGATCCAGATTACTTAAAACAACGTGAATAACGGCAGGTAGGACAATAATATCACTACCTATAAGTGTCTAAAATAATATACATAAACTATGTACATTCCCCAAGAACAATATTCTAACTGCCTCCATACAAAATAGTAGGCATCCAGTGCCCTGATATCACATATTACATCCTCATATGAGGGTACACCATATACAGAAACTCAATACATGCAAACATACACGTTTTCCCTCACAGGGTACAAAATAACAACACACACACACACACACACACACACACACACACACACACACACACACACACACACACACACACACACACATATATATATATATATATATATATATCTGTACACAACAGTGAGCAATCAAGCTCTCAAAACACTGCTTCAAGCAGCTACACCATGCATGTCCCTACTGGGGTCTCCCGCCCTGGGACTCATCATCTCTGCTAGATGTACAACCTGCAAAATATAATCCCCACACACGGGGTGAGATAATAATCTCAATAAGCTCAGAGTTCTTGGAGGCTTCTCCTCACCCTGGCTCACTTCCATGATCACATACATCAAAGACATCACAATGCCATCACAATAACACATAAACATAGCACATCCAAGAATAGGCTTCAACCGCAACGGGACCACCTATTTCTTGGTATTAAGGGATCATCATCACCCTTTTCAAAATGATGCATCATCATCAGCATCTAGTGTGAGGCCGGAACTCATACCCTGTGTTATCCCATCGGGAGCTACCCCTTTACGCATGGATGCACGATATATGGCACCTCCGAGATTAGGCTTCAACCGCCACGGGACCACCTATCTCTTGGTCTTAAGGGATCATCATCACCTTTTACGTGAGCAAACCAAACTAGGAGTTGCGCTCTACTCCTAGGGAGGTCCATATCTATCTACTGGCCAGAAGATCAATTCAGCACACAATCATCCATAAAGCATAGAACATTATTACAGTGTATATCATATACCTGTTCATCTCAATAACACAGTACACTATCACAGTGTACATCATACATGTTCATCTCAATAACACAGTACACTATCACAGTGTACATCATACAAGTTCATCTCAATCAAATATTAACTCACAATTTTAACACACATACATCATGATATACAATAACCATAACTCCCTCGGAGTATGGTGGAACACAGTCAGTGGGAAACACTCCCAAGAACAAAGAGCTTACCTGGCAATGCAGTGCTTTACTGTCCAATCCCTGGACTATGGTTTCCGCCACCGACACCCTTGGTGCCACGCCTTATACAAAGACACACACACACACAAGCAAGAATCATCAACGATCCTCAACCGTTTAAAAGAAAAGCAAAGCATTTCCTTTCCATTTAAACCTCTTTGTCTGCTATCTTAGAGTCATCAGAATTACTCATCTTATAGGCTACTCACAGACCCTCAACAAGGTCTATCTCGGCTTAACCAAGGTACTAGAGTCTCCCAAAGACTCTACACAAGTAAATTCTATCAGTTCAATTGCCTTTATCCAGGCCAAATATCAATGATTATTCAACTTGGCTAAAACAGTTATTCGAACACGTTTTCACCGTTTATTTAGCCTCCTGAACATCTTTTATAAAACATTTAGGCCCATATATATCATAATACCTTTTATTTAGCCAACATTCTTCCTACTCATACAGATCTCAGAGTCAAAACTAAACTTTATATATACTCAAGTTTCAAAGCTTAACTTTCATCTAAACAGCCTCCTGAGCATATATCTCTAAAGAATCCAAGCCTAGTTTCGACCCTAAGTCACTCATTTATCCAAAATTCATCAAAACTCATCCAGAATCATTTCCACAATTCAATCGGTTAAAGATCGAGTTTCTCACCTCTAGACTGTCAAGGAAGGTCAGAGGATAGCTTTTCCAAGCTTGAACGCCTCTGAAATGGCTCATTTCTTCTTAAAATCCAAGCTTTGAGAAATCCTCTAGAGAACTCGATTCCGTCGTTTGACGACTCTTGATATGAACTAAACTTGAAATCTAGCTCATCAAAAGGCTCTAATCACTTTCCTAGTTGGTTATCAAGTGTTTAGGTCAAGGGATAAATGGTTATGGAGCTCTCCAAGCTCAACAATGGAGGAAATGGCTTATGGAAGGGAAAACCAGCTTTTTGGCCCCAAAACTCGTAGAAATGGCTTTATATAGGGTGCCTGCCCGAGATTTGGCGCTCCTGGCACCATTTTCACACCTCCAGCGCCAAATTCCAGAGAAAAATGGCCTTCTGGCCATTTCTGGCCATTTCTGGCACTCCCGGCGCCAATATCCAGTGCACCTGGCGCTAAATTGGCGCTCCGGGCGCCACTCTTTGGCCGTCGCTAAATCCGTCGCAAAATCTGTCGCTAATTTCGTCGCTAACACTTTTTGTGACGGAATATAGTTAAATTTAAATTTTATTTCTTTTTCTTTTATTTATTTAAACTTGGTTATTATACCTTGTTGGTAATTTCATTCTGTGCTTAATGCTTGATTCTACTTGATCACTAGTTTCATGAATTAAAATCCTAAGCTTGACTGGAAAGTGCCCTTAGGGTTTGAACTAAATGATATTACTCATTACGTTAAGTTGCTAGGAATAGGGCATAACATTTTGATTGCATAAAGCACACGATTATGATTGTAATGCTGGGGTATTTACTTCATATGTGAGGGATCGATATTTGGTAGATATCCTTAGAACTCGAATGCGAGGGATCGATTCGGGGTAAAATAGTGTGCATCAATAAAGATAGAAATTGATTTATGCATGGTAATATTAATTGGATATAAAAGGATAAGAATGATGAAACCCAATCCCACTTTCTCATAAGCATATTTCATTTTTGCTAAGTTTAGTTATTTTCTGTTACTTTCTTAAACAAATGAAATTCCGCTCATCCTACTTGTACATAACTATTGAACTGTTAAATTCTCTTTAAATTAACTGAGTAGCTCAAGTCCTTGTGGAGACGATCTTTATAAATTTTTGTAACTTACAACGACAAATTGGTACGCTTGCCAATAGTCTAACACCTTGTTAGCCGTATAAAAAACTTTGCACTTGTAACTATGATTCTTTAAATACAGCTGAGCTCCATTCGGTTTTCACCTTTCTTTCAAGATTTTTGTCTTCTTTACTTCCTCAATATGCCAAAGTCTGAAGGTATCTTAGAATCTCAGCCACATAAATATGGTGGTGAGAAATCTGCCTCAGAATCACCCAATACAAAAGCCCAACCATCTGTTTCGATCAATCTTGATGATGAAGGTGATAATCAAGCAATAACCCAACTTTTGTGTTCACCAAGGCAGTTTTTACTTCAACCCTAGTGGCTTCGATATCAACGACAACATGAGGTTTCTAGAATTCTATATGCATTGCGATGAATATTGCATTCCTATTACCTCTCAATGGTTGAAATGGAAAAACCTTCCTTAAACCTTGGGAATCTAGCCTCAAGGCTATCCATCATACTTCCATTGGCTTACCCGAATGTCCAAGGCAAAAGAAGTAGAACATAAACAATGGGGTATTTATGATGCAATCATCATATCCAAATACGATATCGAGCCAAATCTTCCATTAATCTTTAGCTTCTTGAGATTTTGGCCCACTTCCATTAATGGGTTCATTCTCATTCGGCATGATGAGCATCACCCTTCAAGATGTTGTCACTATTCTTGGCTTGCCTATCATAAGTGATGAATTACATTCCAAGTATGCCAATGTTGATGACGACCTCAGCCTTGACTGTGATGGGATGCCAAATAATGGGTTCACCCATTTCGTCCAAAAACATGCTTTGACTTCAACTATCATTTTGGATAAAGAACAAAGTGCTTTTATTTTATATTGGATAAGTTGGTATTTCATTTGTTCTTCATCTAAAGTTGTTGTTTCTGATTACTCGACTATGTTACATTGTTGATGTCTGATCAGCCTATGGCATTAGGTTGTCTCTTTTTGTCCACCCTTTATAATTTATAACTCTTTGTGATAGTAGAGAAACCTAAAAATAATGAAAACATCAACAGTGCTTTGGATGCTTTGTGGTTCTTGTAATTGCAGATAATAAGATATATTGTTAGCTGAATCATTGTGCATTAAGTCTACTGCGAACCAATTGACTAAAGACTTCACCAATTCAATTTGCCATATTGGATGACCATGCTGTTACCTTTTTTGTCCTCCCACTGTTGATCATGAAGTTCGATCATGGCTTTAACTAAATCCAAAGGCTTCTATAAATGGGATCACACACCAAACTGCAAATTGTAACGACCCACCTCGTAGCTACGGTATCACTAATTCTTAATCGTTCAAATTTTGAATTTTAATGAAAACTCCATTAATTTGATTATGCAAATAATAGTAAATTTTTCGCGATAATACAACTATCATACACATGATATAATTATATAATTGATTATATAGATATATACATATACATACATACGTACATACATACATACATACATACATACATACATACATACATACATACAGATATATACATATACATAACCAATCCACAATGGTGATTTTACTGATATAGATTTCGGGTCAAACTCGGAATCACACAATTCAACGTAGCTCAAACTAACTTCGCACAACCTAACATACATACCAAGCAATTGCACAAGGTTAAAATGCACATTAAATCAACCAATCTAAATTGATCAAATAATCAAACAATCATAACAAATACATCAAACATCTATTTTCAGTTATCGAAATTTCAAGGTGTTACACAAATTGTGGAAACATTCTGACAATAAGGGACTTACTGTGTGGAGTTAACCTAAACTATAGATATAATAAGACTTTAGTAGAACCTTTCGATTTAGCCTAGGCATAGTATGGAGTTAAAAGTGTCAGCTTAATCCCAAATTGATGGGTAAAAAGCCACTACTTATCACATGTAAACATAGTTCTTTGATCTATAGTAAAAGTTTCAAGAATTTCTAATCAGTATTGTTGAGACAATATTCATCCAGAAACTAAATGTTTTAATGATGAAAAACCACTATGAAGCATAACCAAAGTTACTAAACTTAGCTACTACTAGTTGCTTTAAGTGTTGTTATTAAGACAGTACATACTCATAAGCATAACACAGGTGTAAAGCATAAGCCTATGATGGAAGCTTCTCCATGACATAGATTCTGCAATCAAAAGCAGGACAACTAGAAGGAGAGCTATACAGAAGCTGGAAAGACAATCATGTTTTTCGGGTCAAAGTACAAATATCAGAAGTTGTATATGATTAGAGGCATGATGTTGGGGATAACTTGAGTTAAGGGGTAGATATTAAAAGCTACATATGGCTTGAGAATCATCAAAAGCTGTGTTGCAATTAGAACAGGAAGATAGACGTGTCTTGCGCTCTAGAAGCACACACTAGTCAAAGATGCATCAATGCTTGAAGAAAGAACTTATTGTAGAAATAATTTCCAGAAAACTTCCTAAGATTCAAAATTCAAATTCAAGAAGAAGCCTCCAATATCTTTTTCAACAGCTCGTTCAACGATTATAAGGTGAAAAATAGTGGTAGTGGAGCAAGAGCAAAGATGAAAAAGATAGGTCAATGAGTTGTATGGTTGAGCGAGGTTGAGTAAAGCATAATGACTATCTTCATGAACATGGACAACTTATGCAACATTTGAATTAAACCTCCAATGGCCACAAATAAGTAGCTCCTTATCTATTTATTGATCAAGTGAGATGGAGCAATTTGCAAGGAAGATTGCCAAAGTAGTGGGTAAAGGTTAGCTGACAAACCCCTTATATGAAGGATCTTGCTTAGCCTAAAACACTTTATGTGAAAGCCTTTGTACCTAAACCGAATTTTTTTCCCATTACTCCTTTGGTGTGAAGGGATCACAACAAGTAGCTATGTGTAGCACCAATAGTAGGTGCTACTGAAGAGAGCTTAGAAGAGCAATCAGGTGTTTATTGCTTCTGTTCAAGTGACTGTGGCTTCTTAGGGCCTAGGGAACACAAAAGGTTGTTGTATGTGTCCAGTAGTAGGTGCTACTAAGGGTTAAGCTTGGAGAGACTTGATCAAAGAATACTTAGGTGAACATGTGGAGGCTTAGAGAATACTGGTTGTCGGAGCCTGGGGAGGCTCTAGGAAAGAAAGAATACCTAGTTGTAGGAGCCTATGCAGGCTTTAGGAAAAAATAAATACCATAAAGAACTTGGTTGTAATGGAAAGCCTAAAGTTGTAAGGACTAGACGTAGCCAAGGTTAGGTGAACTAATATATATAAATCATATGTCTATTTTTTCCTCTCTTACTTCTCCTATTTATTGTTATTGTGCACTTAAAATTAGTGTTCACAAATGCATGTTTTGCAACTTGAACTTGATCTTTGATCTAGGTTTTTTTTTTATAAAACTATTTTATCATTAAGAAGCAACTCTTACTCACTACAAGCAAGTGAGAACAATAAACTATATTTTATATATAAATCATATGTGTGTTTTTTCCTATCTATACTTCTCTTATTTATTGTCATTGTGCACTTAAAATTAGTGTTCACAAATGTATGTTTTGCAACCTGAACTTTAATCAAGTTTTAATTTATAAAACTATTATATCATTAAGAAGCAACTCCTACTTAGTGCAACCAAGTGAGAATCATAAACTATATTTAACATATTCTTATCATTTGTGAGTAGGTTCTGAAGCAAAAACCAACAAGTCTACTTGGTGGTTTATCAGAGTACTCATCATATCCAAGTACTTGTAAGGAAGCGGGTTACTCTTACTAATCTTCTGATTTTCAAAGCGGAACAACTTGAGAAGCAATTCAGAAGCTAATGTGATAATGTAAAAAGAGCTTGATTAACAAAGGATCACTATTCAACCTCACCTTCTAGTGATTGACTAATTAACTTCAAATATACGATTTGATGTTTTATAAATCTAATTATGGCATCTTGAGTAACATTAACTAGAGGTTTGGCTTCCACCCATTTTGTAAAGTAACTAGTGGCAACCAAAACGAAATTTGTCTTTTAGAAAAAGTGGGGAAAATTTTACCCATGACATCCATAGCCCATCCTCGAAATGGCCATGGATTGATAATAACATGCATCTTTTCGATTGGAATTCTTTGCAAAGGGCCATGCTTTTGACATTCTTAACCTTTTTTCATATCGAAAATAATCTTATGTAATTGTAGGCCAGTAGAATCCATGCTGAATGATTAACCCCTTCATCATAGAACCAAACCTTTGAGCTCAACACAACCTTCATGAACTTCTCCCATAATTTCATAAACTCAGCTTGTTTGACACATTTCAATAATACTCCATTAAAACTCCTCCTATACATTTATTCATTAATCAAAACATATTTTAAAGCTTTTTGTTTGACTTATAACTCTACCCTTTAGAAGGTTCTTTGAAGTATTCTATTAACTCTTGTTGTCAATTGACTAGTTGAGTGATGGAGGTCCAAGACAAGCCAAAGGTCTAGAAAGAAAGCTTGAAGCACTTCCTTTGGTGAGCTTTAAAGGACCAATGACAAGAGCTAGGACTCAAGCACTTCAAGACCACATCCAAGCTAACTTGGACAAGCATGAAGAAGCACACCAACTCAAGAATGACAAGGGCTGGATTTTGATGTCTCAAGTTCAATTTAATTCAATAAATTCCAGAAAATTTGTTAGTAACAAAACTAGTTAAAAATTAAAAGGCTTTTAGTGCAATTGTGTAAAGAAGTGTAGGTGCACTTGTGTGTAAATTGTGTAGCACCTTTGTAAGCTTGTTGGCTGCACCTTAAGGCTTAAAATTCTGCACTTAGAAGCTAAAATACTGCACCTTTAGGCATGTTGGTTCAGCCAAGAAGTCACTTAGGATGCAGCTTGCAATTCGAGTTTCATTAGCTTGCATTTAGGCTTCATTTAGTTTACATTTCAAGCTTCATTTGCATGATCATTTGTCTTGCATTTGAGTGTAATTTCCAAAAACTAAATGCAAATGCTTTTGATGTCATTTTTACAAATTCTGAAATTTGTGTAGAGAGTTTCTCTCTTGTTCTTGTGCAAGAACCTCTTGTTTCTTATCAATGGCTTCAAGCTATTGTGGCGATTCTTCCTAGGCTTATTGGAAAGCTTTTCCATGGTGCCATCCACCTTCATCCCTTACCTTTTTCCACCTTCCATTGCTGAAATTAAAAACTCCTAAATAGCCAAGATCCCACGTGAAAGTGCTGCAGTTTTTGTTCTTGAGAAAAGCTTGAAGTTTGGGTTTCAATGCAAGGAAGATTTGGGAAGTTAAATGGCTGGTAAGTGCAGCCATACATCATTGAGGAGCATCTACAACATAACATTCTTAATCATCAGAATTAATCAAATTATGGGTATCTTGCACTTCTTTATACCCTAAATCTTGTTGGGTTAAGTCATTAGCTTCCTCATTACCATCCCTACAAATATATTGCAAAGTAACATCAATAGCGTTTAGTCGAATTACGAAAAAATCTAATAAGACATTGGTGTTACATTTATATACTCTTGTTAGTTATTTAACCACTAACTAGGAATCTCCAAGTAGTATTTTTTTTCTCAAAACTATTTACCTAACTAGATTGGTCAACAAACATATTACCAATATGGGTGATTCTTGCCATGTTGGCAATAGAGGCTTCAATCAAAGGTGCTCTACCTAGGAGTTGCTACATTGCACTTTGCCAACTTTTTAGGTGGGGTGCTAGATTTGGTGGTGCCTTTCTAAACGATTCCACAAGGAGGTGCTAACCTAAACCTCTATTCCCATTGTAGCTTGTTTCCTAGGCGCTGAAACACGTCTTCCCAATGCGGTGCAGGAAGGAATGGGTTGAATGCATGTTTTCGAGGAGGGAATAGTGCAGGAAGCACCACTTGATGTCATGCTTCCTGAGGAGGTGATAAACCATATTTAGAGTGATATTTTGTGTCATTTCCGTGCATTTTATTGGAAGAACTCATGTGTGGACTCTAGTTTTGTATTTTGTAGAAGCATAAGCCACTCAATTGAGTGATGGAGTTGGAAATTGAACATTTTCCTAATGATTTGAAGACTTTGTCACTTGATAAAGACCTTTGAAGCGTCTCCAAATGAAACATGTCCGGCTTCTATTTGTCTCAGACTACTGAACAAATGCTTATACCCACATATATGATTGCTTGCATCAGTATCTATAAACCATTCCATCTCGGATGCATGGTTGACTTCATCTCCAGCCATCATCAGAACTCCTCCATCTTTTACTTCTTCTGCAGCATAATTTGCAGTTTCATTCGTTCTTCTTTCACCTCGACAATCCTTCACAAAATGACCAACTCGGCCACAGTTGTAACATCTGTCCGAGTTGCAGTCTCTTGAGTAGTGTCCGTACTTCCCACATTTGAAACATTCAACATTCGAATGTCGGCCTCTTCCATGACCTCGGCCTCCTCGCCAATTTTGCTGACTTGATTCAGCCTGCTCTTTATTCCATCCTTCTTGGCCGTGGTAAGCAGCACGACCATAATCAGTCCATAATGCCCCAAAGCCTCAGTGCCATATTTCCGATAATGGTTGTGGTAAATTTCATCACTGTCTTGATCAACCTATGAAGGCTGCAGCTAGTCCACAACGACCCAAAGCTTTAATGTCACAAGTTTCCAACAACAACCGTGGTGGATGTTACCACGGCTGTAGTGCACCTAAATGGAGTAATTATCTTTAGGAATTATAAATAGGGCATTGGTGTTTATGTCTAGGTATCTATTATTTTATTTTTGAGCAGCAAAGGCTTTTGAGAGACAGAACTGCATCGGGGACAGTTGGGGTCTTAATTTGTAGGGTTTTCAATCTCTTTTATTCTGAATTCTATCTTGTATGTTTTATGGCCATTCTATGATTATGGTCGGCTAAACCTTTTGGAACTCAGATTGTTATGTAGCTATACCCATGTACTTTGGTTCCTCATTTTAAAAGAGTTTTCGATGTTATTGAATCGATTGTGTCTTTCTACTATTTTCTCTTTTATATTAGAATTGATCACTCTAATTTAGTTAATTGTGTGTTAGTGTTCATCTTCTCGTAATTAATTGACCTATGGGATGATAAGGTTCATAAAACTTGCATGACCAACATGGTGTCATGAACCTCTTCTTTACAAGCCTTTATATAATTCATCCTTAACCCTAAATTGAATCCCAAATGACCAATGTAGGATTTATTTAGTCGGAAGAATATTTTTAGACCTTGAGCATAGGCTAATGATTAAATTAAAAGGCTAATAAACGTCAAAGTTACCGGATTTTCATATGTATTTCGTGACGTTTATTTGGAATTTTAGTTAACTTTAGACCTTGTGTTGAATCAAATTAACTTTAAATTCAGTTTTTACTTTGTCTTAGGTAGAATTTTATGTTTTAGTTATATTCAATGAATTTTTGATAGTTTTTAAGAAAAAACATGTCATTCTGGCAAGAGTTCCAGAGGCCAAAATCAGTAGAAAGTTCTGGAAGAAGAAATTGTGAAAATTGAAGATAAATGCTAGGAAAATCAAGAGCAAGATATTTTTGAAGGATAAATCAGCTAAAGAAGAAGATAATTACTTGAATTAATTAGAGATATTATTTGTTTATAATTTCTTGTGATTATTTCCTTAGTTAAACCTAACTACAATTCTATAAATAGGAGGCTAGACATTCATTGTGACAGTGTAGATGTCCCGAGCAGTTGTTAGAATTATATTTTAGACTTTCACTTACTAGATTCCTCCATTATTCCATTAGACACTCTAAGTTTCATTGTATTATTTTTATGAGTGCAATTCCTTCCACCTAGGAGAAGAAAGGACGAACCTTGTTTTGCTTTAATTTATCAATTCAATACTTCATCTTGAGTTCTTTATTTGTTTTTGTACTTAATGCTTTTATTTGATTGGCCATCTTATAGATGAATTTAGGAATTGACTTGCGCTTTGGCGAACCTTGTTGAAACCAGAACATGAATCAAGTACCTAATTAGGATTATCTATAGGGATAGAAGCCTCACTAATTCTCGACCATCAATATTGATTGCTTGTGTCGGTATGTCCAAGGGATTGGGTATTAGGCAAGCAGTTTAGAATTTGCAACCATGTGGGAGCTGGGGTAGAATACATCAGTGAATTGAGGATGAACAAGAAAGATGAGAAGATAATTGTGAAGTTATAGTGGATCGAGCAAATTCCAAGTCTGAACCTAGACATTCATTCATTAAGATTGACGTTACCATCCAAGTCTAGCATTTCTATCTTTACTTAATTATTTTATTGCAATTTATTTATGTTATTTATTTCTTGACAATCACAAAACAAAAATACAATAATAAGTAAAATACAAACCAGATCTAGCCATATATTCCTACTTCCCCATCAAGCTCTGTGAATTCCGTATGGGGTGGAAGCGAGGACTAGGGAAGAGAAATCAGAACAACCAATGCATATGGAAAGCAGGAATAGAATATGGAATTCACATGGCTAAGTACAATAATAAAGACAGTAAATACAAATCTAAAGCATAAAATTAAACCCTCAAGTGCGGCAGAGCCGACGAGATGAGAGTGAGTGGATGAGAAGAGAAACGTTTAATTTTACACAAAAATAAACATGCACTGCAAAAATGAGAAAACAAATGTTTATTTCTCAACAAAGATTAAAAGATTACAATGGTTTGAACTCAGAGTTACCTATGGGGAACACTCTGAATTAGTACAACACTCAAAAATATAACTACTGGAACCTCTTTACAGATTGAGGGTCGCAACCCTTAAATAGACTCAAAATTTCCTATTTCTACAGTTCCGGTAAACAAAACCAAAAAACCTACCGCTACAGTGAACAGTACTGAACAGTAGTCTGCCACAGGAAATGATGATGTCATGCTTTGGCCAGTTGGTGATGTCAGCTTTCGTCTTCGTCTGTTTTCATCTGAAGGAGCTTTTTCCACTTTCCTGGTGAGATGTTGTTGTTGAGATTGAAGTTTGCCTAGTCTGAAGGAGATTGAAGATGCTAAAGGGGCTGGGCTCATCAGTCGTCTCCAAGATTGATGCCGAAACAATCCTCTTCATTCTAATAGAAATCATCCGATGATTCTAAAGAAACTTCATCAGGGTCAGTAGGATTTTTGGATGAGGAGCAGGCGTCTTGATTCTCCTTTTCTAGAAGATTAAAGATCATTTTTATGTTTTCAGTAGGCTTCTCCTTGGAGGAAGAGGATGCCAAGGCTGATAACACTTGTGATCTTTGATTGAAGAATTTGCAGGCTTCTGGATCTGCGGCTTTGGTGAAGGTTGGATGCTGCTTGAACCAAAGCGAAACCTGTTCAAGACTGGCCCTTGAATGGTCAAACTGAGGCAACCATTTTACCAGGGCTTGCCGTTGAGCATTGGTAATTGTCCTTTTATAGAGGTATTACCAAAGGAGTATCGCCATTGGAAGATCCAGGCGAGAGAGAGTTTGCTGAAGAAGTGGAGATCCACTGGGAACGGGTCATTGTCTGGATGTTCGAACTTCTTCGTGAATGTTGTCAAGCCAGATACCACCTCGGAAGGAAGTATCTCAAGGATTGGTCCATAAAAATTCCACCATTGGAAGAACCACTGTGGGAACTTATACTGGACATTTTGTTTGAAATAAATAAGCCAGGAATGCATAAAATCTTTATTTTGAAAATAAAAAACATTATTCCAGGCAGTTTGATAATCCCAATATGACAAACCAATGGGATCATAATTTTGAGAAAACCGTTTGATCTTATTCATATCTCCAAACTCTAGGTGTTAGAACCTTAAGAATTTGCAGAGTTGAATAAGAAATTTGCTCAGACCCTTTGTTTTTATGATGTTTAATCTGGACTGAGTTAGTATCAACCAAAATAAATTCATAAAAATGTCTTGTCTTGAGCACAGATGTCGGCCTGTAAGCAAATTGGTTTCCCTGTATGTCTTTGGGAAAGATTTTTAGGGAAACTTTGTTTGGTTTGGAGTTTCAAAATTCAGGTTCTATTTGGATGATATCCTAACATTTGGGTTTTGGGACATATTGTGTTTGGGGTTTTGGCTTTTGGATTGCCAATGGTTCATGCTGCTGAAGGGTTATTGGGGTTTGAGACATGGTTTTGATCATGTCTAGGATGGTTTCATTTCCTTCTTCTTCAGAAGTAATGTTAGCCCATGTTTTAGACGGAAGGCCTTTGGGTAGATGAGAAAGACCTTGTTCATGGAGGGCCAAAAGGGTTTGGATTGGCATGGCATAGTCTTCCTTTGTTTGGGATTGTGGTTTAGGTTTTTGAGTCAAAGACCCAGTGATGGATGATGGTAATACCCGGGTAGATGACCCAGATTGGATAGATAACCCAGAGATTGATTGCTTTTTGGAGTCTTCTTCCCGTTTGGATGAAGATCCAACCCCTGCAGATCCTGCATGGGAGATTAAACTAGCAACGACTAGTCTTGGTTTGGTGGTGGCTTTTCCTTTCCCTCGTCCTCGTGAGGAGGAAGATTTGACTGAGTTGGGCATTATCTTACTGACCTTTCCCCTGTAAATATTCACGAGTAAGATAATCAGGTAAGGAGTTTAAAGTACCTTTGAGAAATTGAATTTCAAAATAAAAAATACTTAAAATAGCTTGCCACCGGGTAAAAATCTGTTTTGATGCAAGGTTTTTGACATCCTTTTGTAAAATCTCTTTAGCAGACTTACAATAAACACATACTAAAAACCTTTGATTAAGCAAATCAGATTGAAATTTAGAAATGCATGAAACAATTGCTAAAACTTCTTTTTTGACTGTGGAATAATTTTGCTAGGTAGGGTTCGAATGTTTAGAAATGAATGCAATTATTTGTTCGTTGCCATTAACATATTGCTTGAGAATGTCACCATAACCTATGTCTGAGGCATCAGTTTCAACAATCTTTTTGGCTGAGGGATTAGGAAGATACAGACAAGGAAGATTCTGGACTTTGGATTTGATTTGTTTGATGATATCCGAATGAACATTTGTCCAAGGAGGAGGAGTCTTCTTGAGATGGTCATATAGAGGTTTCGCCAGGTTGCTTAACTGAGGGAAGAAGTCAGCCACATAGTTTAGACAACCAAGAAAATGTTGAAGTTGGGTTTTTTCGATAATCTGATCTGGGAATTTGTTGGATAATTCTATAGCACGATTGATGGGAGTGATAGTTCCTTGATGGATGTTGTGACCAAGGAAGCGAATCTTTGTTTGAAAAAGATTGATTTTAGTTTTAGATAAAGATTGATTTTAGTTTTAGATAAAGCAAGACCATTTTTCTTGATTACCTGAATGAAAATGTTTATATGTTTAAAGTGTTGGTCAACAGATTGGGAAAACATAAGAACATCATCAATATAGACAATAATAAAAGAAGAGTATGGATTAAAAATGTCATTTATAATTTTTTGGAGTTCTGAAGGAGCATTATTTAATCCAAAAGGCATAACTCTCCATTCATATTGGCCGAAAGGAACTGTAAAAGTCGTTTTATAACAATCCCTTTCACTAATTTGAATTTGCCAAAATCCAGATTTCATGTCAAATTTTGAAAAGATTTTAGCAGAAAAAAGGCGATTAAGAATATCCTTCTTGTTAGGAATCGGATAGCGAATCCACTAAAGGGCTTGGTTGAGGGGTTTGTAGTTGATGACTAGACGGGGAGATCCTCGTTCAATCTCTGCCGGCTTGTTGACATAAAATGCCGAACAAGACCAAGGACTCTTACTTTTCCTGATTAGCCCTTTTTGCATAAGATCTTGAATTTCCTTCTGGCAGTGAACAAGGAGTTCTTGGCTCATCTGGATGGGTCTGGCTTTAGTCGGGATTTGTCGATCATTAAAATCTTTTTCATATGGAAGATCAACGATATGTTGTTTGCGTTGCCAAAAAGTGTTTGGGAGATCGGCACAGATAGAGTTTTGGATTTAATTAGACAAAAACTTGATTTTGTTAATAATAATGGGTTGGTTAAGCAAATCATCAATTTTCTTATAAGAAATTTCTTTTTTAAGATATTTAATTTGGTTTTGCTTAAAAAGGATTGGGTTTAAATCTCTAACGATTGGGTTTTTAAGAAACCTAAAAGTAATAGATTTGTTTAAATAAGTCATAGAAATGCCTTTATCAGAAATGGTTATAGGAAAGATTGATTTGATAAAAAACGTTCCTAAAATAACAGCATTTTTTAGATTTTTAACCAAAAGGAAAGAGGTTTTAATTTTCAAATCTTCCTTTTCAATTAATGCATCTGAAAGCTTGTAATTGACCCGAAGTTTAGAACCACTAGCGGTACTAAGGCATTCAGAATTTTTTTCAAAATGCTTAGTTAGAATTAATCCTTCCTGAATGCAGTTCGAATCTGCCCTTGTGTCAAATAGAGCTTCAGTTTCAAGGATAAAGATTCCAACAATAATTTTGACTTTTATAAAAAACTTTTGGATTGTTAATTGATTAATTAATTCAAAAATGTTTGGAGGAACTACAGGAGTAACTGAATCATTTGGAGATTCATTATCAGAGGGTTAGTTACTCCGATCATGATTCTCCTCATCAGTTTGATCACCAGATTGCAGAACAGTCAGAATGTTCTGGTGAACATTCTGTTGTTCTTTAATGAGGCGAATTTCAGCTTTTAGTTGATTCACCTCATGCTGAAGATCTGTAGGGTTACTGGTTTAACAACACTCTTTTCAAATTTCTTAAGGGTATTGTTAAGGTTAAACTTGTTAGTAATTAACAAATTGTTAGCTTTAGAAGATGAAGAAGATGGCTCATTTAAAGATTTTTGAAGTTTTAATAAAAGTTTTTCTTCTCTTCAGGGTCCGAAATAGAATTAATCACCTCAAAAAGAAGATCTTGCTCCCGGGTAAGGACATTGATTTGGGAAGAAGAAGGACAGTCTTCATCAGTCGAAGATAGATCATCCTCTTGAATTTGATTCAGATTTTCCGAAGATTGATCCTCAGAAGTCTCTTTATCAGATTCATCTTCAGAGGAAGATTCTATTAGGAGCTGATTAATCTGTTCTTCAATAGCTGGTTCTAAGTTGAGATTCCTAAGCTTTTTCTTAAGCCTGCAGTACTGAATTTTATGGCCGAGTTTGCCACAAGTCCAACAGACTACTGGTTTCTTAGGAATATTGACCTTATCAAAGGGTGGTTTGGTCTAGAACTCTCTTCTAAGCTTTCTAGGTGGGGTTCCTGACTTGTGACGATGGTAAACAGACTTCTTAGGTTTCTGTTTCTCTGGATTATGGATATGCTTCTTGGACTTCCTAGGCTTGGAACAAGGAAGGCCAAAATGCTCACAGAAATTTCCCAAATCTCTGCGGTTTTGAGCCTTTTCTTTGGCAAGCTGATGCTGAATTTTATTATCTTGACAAATCTTTAAGGCTACCTTCTGGATGTAAGCAATAAGTTGTCCATAACTTAATTGCTTGCAAAGAATTTCATTGTTAGGTTGCTGACTACGGATCTTGTCCCTAACCTTATCCCCTAAGGATTTTGGAAGACCAGCAAAAAACTTTTCTTTCTAGAAAGCTTCTTGACTGTCTTCACGGGTAAATACTCTAGTAAGAAAGGTATCCTTATACCACCTAAAGTCTGCTAAAGTCTTACACCTAAGGTTGGAAAGGAGTTCGGCAGATCTGTCTTTCCAAAGGCTGGAATCACCTATGAAATGCTGAACTATGGTAAAGATTAACTGGTTGACCGAATCAGGAGTAGGCTTTCCTTCTTTGAGGAGGATAGTGCCATCATTTTCCATTTTGATAGCTTTCTGGATGGCAGTCTTATGTTCCTCGGACAAGTAATTATCCCACTAGCCTTTTAGTTGTCCAGTGAAACCGAAAACAAAAATATTTAATATAATTGCTTCCGAACAGTTAAGGGATGTATCATAGGCTGTGGCAACCATAGTCATCTGCTGGAGGATGCTTAGGATCTGGTACTCAGTTTTGCCATCTATGTTCCATTCATAGACATGATTGGCATTAAAGGATTTGGATTGTTCCCTTTCTTCTAGGAGAAGATCAGGAGGGGTTGCCCTATGGTAATACAGCTTAGAGGGTTGTCTCCAATTGGGCTAGTTTCTAATGGGATTAATTTGGACAGATCTATCAGAGTCGAAGTTACCATTTTCTGACTCAGCTTGGCTAAGGACATTGATTTCCTTATCTTTGTCCTTTTGGGCTTCATGCCTAGATCGGGCTCTAGTAAGGGTTGGTTTGGAATGGGCTTCATGGGAGGTTTGAGGAGTATCTTGAATTATAATGGAAGTTAATCCTTCAAGTTTTTCTCTAAACTCTTTCGAAGGCTGACTAGGAGGCTGGTTGAAAGCTTTGAGTTTGGCAAACTCTTTCCTAAGCTTATCAGTCATCCTAAAAGGTTTAAAGATTGGGGTTTGGATGGTCTTAGAGGAGGATGAGCTGGCTTCTATGGTAATACTGGACTTTTCTCCTAATTTTTCCCCTATGGTCTGGAGGTATTTGTTGGTATAGTTGGATTGTTCCATAAGATTTTTGATATCTTTGGCTGATATGGGTTCAGTTTCATCCTTAGACTTAAAGGGCGAGGCATAGATAGGGTCATATTTTTCATTCCTGATATTAGGAAGGATAAACTTGGTTGACAGAGGGAATTCAGATCTAACAACCTGACCATCCTTAAGGTCATACCTGGTGATGACACTAATGGTGTTTGGTTCTAAGAAAGGATAATATTCTTTCCTAATTTGGGTTCTACTATCATCCCTATAATGGCTAAGAAACCACTCTCTTTGAGGAGTCATTTCCTCAGAGTCGAAATCTAGCTTTAAGGCTTCATAATCTATGCAGGTCTTATTAATCATGGATAACTTCATAATCTTGCGTAGATGAAAAGGTTGGAGAAGGGATAGATCTAGACTCTTCCTCAGGATTCTCCTGCTGATAAACAGGTTGAGGAATAGAGGACGAGGTTTCTACACCCTGGAGCTTGATCCTGCTACTACTTCCACTAGGAGCAGCAGAAAAGGATTTCCTAGAGAAAACAGACCCAAACATTTCAGATCTAAAATCTCTAGTGAAGGAAGACCTAGCAGTGTTGAAGGAGTTGGACCTATTGAAGGTGATCTCTACTCTTCCAGAGTTATACTGCTTAACAGACTCAAAAGTAGGTGTGGTTTGCGGTTTTGCCGGAGCAACTTTGTCCATGGCCCAAGTCTGAGGGAAATTGATGTCTTCCCACTTGATGACTTTAGGAATGACTACCTTGGCTTTGGTGGTATCGGTAAGGAACAAGGTAGTTTCTCCAGTCTTTTTGGGTTTGAGGACTCTGGACACACATGAGTTCATTACCTTGTATTGAACTAAGTAGATGATATTGACTAGGATAGATCCAACTTTCATATCAAGGCCATGAAGCTGGACGTCTAGGGTCAAGACATCTAGGATGTTTGCATCCTCAAGGCTGACAGTCCTATCAGGATAACAATTGAAATAGATGGGTCCATTGCTAAGGCTAGTCTCTATGGTGCCTAAGATGGATTCGGTAAACTGATTGTGTCGAGAGTCTCTTAAACACAAAAGAATAGAGGTGTTTAATCCTTCGATCCCTAAAGGTTTGGCAGCAACTTGGACACATCCAATATGCAAAAAATTATAATTTTGTTTATGTTGTTTTAAAGAATTGTTTGAAAGAAGTTTAATTTCATCAAAATCAGTTTTAAGGCGGATATTAGTTTCAACAGTCTGAATGATAAAATCAGTCTTTCAAAAATATTGGCCTTCGGGTTTGTAAAGCTCATTATCTGGAATTCTGGGTATCTTC
>CM023943.1:7990779-8011776 GCA_013407115.1 Glycine latifolia
AACAATTCTTTAAAACAACATAAACAAAATTATAATTTTTGTTTATGTTGTTTTAAAGAATTGTTTGAAAGAAGTTTAATTTCATCAAAATCAGTTTTAAGGCGGATATTAGTTTCAACAGTCTGAATGATAAAATCAGTCTTTCAAAAATATTGGCCTTCGGGTTTGTAAAGCTCATTATCTGGAATTCTGGGTATCTTCCAGTCATCCAGATCCTGATTAATATCTTTAAAAGAAACTTCTTCTTTGAAAATATTATGGTTTGATTTGATTAAAGCGTTATCAGCTTGAGAATGGCTGAAAGAGGAGGAGGAAGGTTGTGAAGTTTTGCTTAATCAAAGGTTTTTAGTCTGTGTTGATTGTAAGTCTGCTAAAGAGATTTTACAAAAGGATGTCAAAAACCTCGCATCAAAACAGTTTTTTGCCCCGTGGCAAGCTAGAGAGTTTGGAGATATGAATAAGATCAAACGGTTTTCTCAAAATTATGATCCCTTTGGTTTTTCGTATTGGGATTATCAAACTGCCTGGAATAATGTTTTTTATTTTCAATATATATATATATATCTTTCTCACAACTGTTGTTGTCTTTAGTTTTATTTTCTTGAACACAATTACAAACAATCTCCCAACTCAGGATAAAATACCCAAAATTATTTAGTTAATATGATTTAGATTATTTGGAAACACAATTGGTCTCTAGGGTACGATATCCAAACTTTCGAGTCCATAATACTACTACGTAGGTACACTTGTCCTTGTGGAAGTACACATTTTACGCATCAAGTTTCTTGGACCACTGTCGGGGTCTAGTTGCAAAGTTCTCGGATAATTTTAATTTGCATTGATTATATAGTTTTTGTTCATAATTTTTTTTTATTTCTTATCTTTAATTGTTTTTCCTTTTTGTCTTTAAACATAATTAATTATTTTTCTTTATTCTCCATGAAAGTTCATTCCTTTGTCTGTTGTGTTTTAATCCTTTTTCTGTGTTTGATAGTTTATGCTAACTCAATCTCAATGGGGTGAAATTGTTGAGTGTGACCCTTAGATCGAAAATGCCTATGGCAGGAACAACATTGAAACAAGAAGAAGGAAAATGGTTGCCAATGGAGAACAGTAGTGCACCCTACAAGATTACCTTACCCTTAATGTGGGAATCACTGCAGCCATACAACTCCCCAATCTTGGAGACCAAAATTGTGAGTTAAGGCCTAGGTTGATCACATGATTGAAAGGATACAGATCAATGACCTACCGTCAAAAGATCATGAAGTCCATTTAAAGAAGTTTGTGAGGCTCATAGACACAGTGAAGAGTCTTGCTAATGCTCTGGACTATATCAAATTGGCTGCCTTTCCATTCTCATTAGTGGGAAAGGTGGAAGATTGGCTCAGTGATCTACCAAATCTGAGCATTACCACCTGGGATCAGTGCTCATTAGAATTCTTGAAGAAATTATTCCCAATGGTGAAGTTTGAGCAACTAATTAGAGAAACTAGGAGTTTTGCCCACTTTGATGAGCAAGAATCACTATCTAAAGACTGAGAGCAATTTAAGGGGCTACAGAGAAATAGCCCACACCATGGCTATCCACCATAGAGGTTAGCCTACATTTTCTATGGAGGGTTATCATAGCATTGTCGATCCTGCCTAGATGTTGTAGTAGGGGGGAACCTTATGCACAAACTGACCGATGCAGTAGTGAGAATTATTTAGGCCATGGCCTCAAATGCCTATGATGGTAAGGTGACAAAAGGATCCTTAGGAGGCCAACTGGAGTTCATTAGGTGGAGGCCCACGCATCTAGCTCTTCTCTTGAGCAAAAGATGGATTCGTTGACCAAGCAAATGGAGACTCTGATAAAGGATCAGATACAGTTGATGACATCCACACCTTCACCTCCTGTTTGTGAGGGTTGGGGGAGACATGACATATAGTTGGGGACTGCCCATACACATAGGCTTTACAAGAAGTGAAATATGCATGTGGAAGGAGTTCTAACTATGACCCTACTCAAACATGTGAAACTAAGGTTGTAGGGACAACCCAAAGTGCTCTAGGAAGGAACAAAGAGACCAGAGGCAAAGCCTTAGTCAGGGATAGAATGTGTACAAGCCTCTTCACCAATAAGGTCAGAGTCAAAACACTTACAAATGCTCTCAGTATCGGAATTAAAGACCTAGACAGTAGGAGAAGAGGTCCACCTTATGTAACATCCCTGATTGTCAACTTCTCGACGGCTTACATGCTACAACACTTCACACGGTGACACTTCACTCAACTCCTTGTTGGTCAGAACCGTTCGTAGGTAGCCCTTTCTGAGACCTCGACAATCTGCTTCGGCTACTTCTAGTACTTTCATCTTGTTTTGTCCTCACTCACATGATTTACAGGAAACTTCCTAAAAGGTCACCCATCCCATAATTGCTCTAAGACAAGCGCGCTTAACTATGGAGTTCTTAAGTGTAGGCTACCGAAAAATAGATACATCTTTTTGGTATAGGTAATATAATTAATTCCTTTAAGTTATCCTCAATTGTCCCATACCTACACAGCCTTAGGATCCCTCTCATTCTGGTGGGATTCGTCTAGGGTGTTAGATCTTACAAGACATGATGATGATGCACATAACCAAACATGATGAAAGGTTCAAGACTTTGGAATCAACAATCTCAAACCTCATTACTCTTATGTCCCAAAGGGCTCCACATGCTTTACCTTTCCATATTGAAGTCAATCCCAAGGAGAAGTTAAAGTTAATGGGTAAGAAGAGTAGGAAGCCTCATGTAGAATACATGGAGAAGAAGAAAGTGGCCCCTCTAGAAAGAGAAAAAGAGGCTCCCACTAAAGGAAGCCCAACCTAGGAAAAGGAAGCTCCTACTAAAGGGAGTTCATAGACAAAAAATAAGAATGAGGCATTGACACCTGCTAAGGTAAATATTTATTTCCCCCAAAGAGTGAAGAATGGACAATAAGATAATTAATTTCTAAATTTTTAGAAATGTTTAAAAAATTGCATATCAACATTTTGTTTGCTAAGGTTATTGCTCAAGAATTTGAGACAATAGGCCTTATTGAGGAGTGTTCTGATGTTGTTTTGAAAAATTTGCCCCCAAAATTAAAGGACGCTGGCAGTTGCAGGTCAAGGAATGACAACTGAACTTCAGAGGAAACAAGACAAACTAAACTGCCAACTGATGGAGATGCAAAAAGAGGATGAAGCCAAACAATAGCAATAAAAGCTTGAATCTGAAGAGCTATTCAACAACCTTCATGCACATCTTTGACCTCAGGTCGATGTTGTTGAACCTCTAATGATTGAAGTTACTTCCCAACCTCAACAAATTGTTGAAGATTCCCTAGCAACCATCAACATTTCTAGTACTCCTCGTGTCCCTTGACCACCTTTCCTCCACCTGGTGTGTGTGAAGAGAGAATTCAAGAACTTTTATGCCTTCGATAGGCCAACCTAGAAGAGACAATGGAAATAAGGTTCCTTGTTGAACGCATAGAGACCAACTTGCTGATAAACAACACATTGGAGTAATCTCTCATGCAACAAAGGTTGCCTCCATTTGTCCAACCACCTCCACAACCACCAACCACCGGTGTGCAATCTTCTCTTGTGGTTCCTACACCAATAACTATTGATCTTGTGCTTGCGCTTCGCTTTTGCCACCAAAGTCACCACCTTCCATTCCTCAACCTCCGTCCCCTAAAGGTTGACAATGGTGGTCCAGTCATTTCCTTTTTCTCTTTAAAACCCGCGTGTTTTGATAATGACAAAGGGGGAGAAAGTAGAATAGGAATTTTTTATTTGTAAACACTTGTACTAACCTATATTTTTAATAAAAAAATGTTATGGTGGTCACATATGTGTGTTTTTTTTTCATTTTTTAAAAATTATTCTACACATATGCTATGCATATGTTGATTAATACATATTCTCTAATACATGCATAAGGTAATGAACTCAATGAGAGTCTCATTTTATCTCGACATAATCTGCTCATGCATTCTGATAACATATTTGCTTTGATTATGTCTTTCAAACTGATGCTGAACAAGTTTATTGTATGTCAAAGTTACATTCTTCAAATACACAAACAGAAACTAAGTGGTGTGCAACAGTACACTCTAAACACTTCCGATACCTTGATCTTAAACTTTTCATCTTATCCTTTTTGGTATCAAAATTTATACTGTTTGTCATCATAAAAAAAAGGGAGATTGTTAAGTCTGGCTACGTCCAAGTCATATTGGACTATGCCAATAAATTAAATCTCTAAGGTTTTTATTTTCAACAAAATATAAATTTTGTGTGTTAACCTTTCATGCTTAAGATTATGGTTTATCTATCTCTATGACATACAAGCACAAAACATGCATAGAAAGGCTCTAGACGATAACTAAAGTATCAGTCAATGGACGATACTGCCTCAAGGTCTAGTGCTAAGAAGACAAGTGCTTTAGCAATTGGCTCATAGTTGTTGGATATAGGGGGAGCAACTTGAAGTTTGAAGCTTAGGACTTGGAAGAATGTTTTGAGCTTTTCATATGGCTTGAAGAATGTAATTCAAATTGAAGTATATGAAGAGGCCAATCTATTGATCCTTGCATTGCATGCACTTAATCATTTACATGCTTAAATGTCTTCATCAAAGAATTAAAGCAATTTTTGAAAAGAACTAAATAGGCAATGTTTTTGGAAAAATGCAAAACTTACTATTTTAATCGATTACACTACGGTTTAATCGATTATTTGCTTTAATTTTTAATCTGGAAAAGCATTGAAGAACGGTTTAATCAATTACCATTTCTTGTAATCGATTACACAGTGTTAAAAGAAAAAAACATGCATTACTATTTTAATCGATTACCATTTCCTGTAATCGATTACATAAGGTTTTTAGAAAAACTTGTTTCATTGATTTAATCGATTACCAGTTCTTGTAATCGATTACACAAGACTTTTTAGAAAAACATGGTTCACTGCTTTAATCGATTACCATGATTTGTAATCGATTACACAAGCTGCTTCTGTAACAATTCTTCACTGCTTTAATCGATTACAGCTCAGTTTAATCGATTATTTTGATCGTTGTTCAAACCCAAAAATCAGCATGAACACTTTAATCGATTAAGTGGAAATTTAATCGATTACACAAGGCTTTTTAATCAATTATTTGGCGCGTTTAATCAATTAAGTGTAAATTGTTCTTTGAAGCTTGTACTAGAATAGTGTTCTCTAGGGAAGAACAGAGTAGTGTTCTCTGGTTCTTGTTCACTAGAAGTCTAATAGGGTTTTAGGTTTCTTTTCTTTATCTAGAGTTGATAAAGAGTGTTTGTAATAAAGCTTGTAAGAACTGAAATTTATAATAGTGGAACTCTAATCTAGTGTTGATTAGAAGAAACTGGATGTAGCTTCTCTTGAGAAGTGAACCAGTATAATTTCTAGTGTTAATTCTCTCTCAATCTCTATTAGTCATCTTGTTCATTTGTTCTTGGTATTTTTATCATTACTCAACAAGTTCTATTTTTGGCTATTGATTTCTTGAGCTGAGTGATTTGATTGATTAAAAGCATTCTTGGTTTAAAAGAGATTAAGATCCTTACTCTGATTTTATAAAGAAATTTTAAAAGACCAAGTTTTAACCAATTCACCCCCCCTCTTGGTTATTGTGGATATTCCTATTGTTTTCAATAGTTCAAAGGAAATGGAATAGTTACTTGATCCTCAAGTACTGAAAGTAATAATCAGACAGTAACGTCCATGGTTCAGTAAGCAATTATTGCCATAGCGCATAAGAGGGAAGTTTTAAATTGTCTTGTCTTGACATTCTTAATTCCTTTGTTCCTAGGCTATTTACACTGTCTTTGGTTTGTACGTTGAAAAGTCAACTCTGAGTAGAAAGCGACACTGGCAAGTTGTACTTCTCTGAAGATATGCTACAAAATATGTTTGTGGTTCCCACACTTTCTCTGCATAGTAACAAGCCTCGAGTAAAGTGCCCAAGTTATTAGACAACGACTAACTGGGATCTATCAACGGATCAAAGCTCTAAAGTCTATATACAGCTTGAAGATGTTTGTGACAAAGAGTCGAATCACAAAAAAAAGAAAAAAAATCTGAGTCAAAATGAACAAAGTGTTCCAATGCTATCAGTTTAGTTGGACGCAAGAAACTTGAGCAAATTGAGTGAATCTTAGCTCTACTTGGGTCTTAATCTCAGGGGGAGATTAAGGGTAGTGTTAGGAGTGGACTAGAGAGTAGTCATTGTAGCGAAAAATGGCATAGAGAATACTTAGTTGTAATCAAAGTTTTGATTAGTAGAACCCTTCAAGTCTGAAGAAGAACTGGATGTAGCCTAAGTGTTGGGGTGAACCAGTATAAAACATCTGTGTTTTCTTTACTGCTTTTATATAACTAGTTTGTTTCTATAGTTTACTTCCACACTATCATGTCCAACTTTTGTGAACTGGTTTTTAAGCACAAAATGATTTCAAACCCTTTGGACAAAACCTATCGTCCATTGATATCTATTTGAGAAAAGCCTTCAAAGTTTTCGATACACGGAGTTTTTATCCATCACACTATTCAACCCTCATTCTAGTGCGTTTTAGGTACTTCACTTTTTTTACTAATTCAAGATGTGAAACTTGTTTCATTAGATTCACCTACATTAAAATGATGGACTTAAAGTAATGTTGGAACCAAAAAGGATCCTAAACATTGTGTAAATTGTGAAAAATGAGTCTCCCTAGCAACCGAAAAATAGTTTGATATTTGAACCTTCAATTTTCTGCTTTCTCCGAGGACTCACTTTACACACAATATTCACCTTTTCAGTGGTGTTTTTTGGATTCTAAGATTAGTCGGGTTTGAAGTGGATAAATTAGTCATTATAAGATGGCTAAATAGTGACATTTGAATTGGTCACTAGACTTTTACCAACACAATAAACACTTTCTTCTAATTTCCTTCTCAAGCTTTTTGCTTGAAAATAAGAAATCCTTTTTGGATCAAGGCTTTTGATACTTAAGTACTTGGATAAAATAATAACCTAATGTATAACCTGCAAGCAGAACTTAAAGATACAACTTTAGAAGGTACCTTTAAATTCGTAGATTATGTTATTTAACATATTTTTATTTTTCCCTTTTCTAATACAAATAATATGTTGCTTCTGAACTTATAATTCATTTTGTTAAAAGCTTTATATGAAATATAAGCATGCAACAACTGAAACTAAATGAGAAACATTAAATAATGAAACAAAACACAAAGAAGTTTTATACTAGTTCACACCAACTAGGGCTACAGCCAGTGCGTGCACTAGTAGGCCTTTTCAATTAAGACCAAGTACAATATATATATATATATATATATATATATATTTCTTTTGAAGCCTCAATAGGCTCATAAACCCAAATTTCTAAATCTCTTCATGTTTCACTTAGTATTATTTACTTCCCTCTGGAAGCAAAACCACAACTTGATATTTTAAATCTCTATAGGTTTCAGTTAGTATGTTTAGGTCATCCTTGGAGGCAAAACCACAACCCAGTATTTTAAATCTGTGTAGGTTCTACTTAGTATTCTTTGCTTGCCACTATAGGCAACAACACTGGTAATCTCCAAGCCTCTATAGGCTCTTCACCTCGTATTCTATAAGCCTTTATAGGCTATTCACCTAGTGTTCTTTAAGTCTCTATAGGATCTACCCAAGTATTCTTTCAAAAAGCCTCCCTGAACATCACACCCTTAGTAGCAGTAATCCTTAGCACTAATCCTCTAATTACTATTATGAGTTATTCCCTGTATCCAAAGGGAAGAAAACTGTACCTTCTTAGATGTCTTCTACCGAGGCTCCTCTAATGAAAGTGTTTGTAGAAATTTCTATGAATTTGGATCTACTTGGATCCACTAGTAGTGTTTTGACTAAGAAGGATTATTCCATGGATGACTTTTTTTTTGCTTTACCCTATCTATTTGGAACTCGTTCCTTGTAATGAGCTCCTTAGAATTTGCTTCCCTATATAAGCCTTAGAGCTAGTTTTTTATGGCTGATGTAGGTAGAATTCGAAATTCAAATAGTGTATAAGTTGTCCATGTTCATACAACTAGCGTTTCAGCTCTAGTTTTATCTTCCATGTCTTTTGTAACTTCAAACTCTTATTGAGTTTCTTTGCTCTTTTCTACTTTTCCCATGGTTGATGTCAACTTTCACTTTTCAAAATTGAAATGTATCTGTTGTGCTTTGAATTGTGTGCCCCTGTTGGATTCTCATGATTTTTGAATTAGAGTCATTGGAAATCTTCAAAAGATTGGTCTGGAACATGTCTTATAGGGATGCTAAGGTTATTGTAGTGCCTTGTGCTATAATCATGGATCTTCTATTTGCTTATACTTGGTCAAGACTTCTTGTCTTCTTCGAGTTTCCTTCTTAAGAATTTATTCATTTCTTATGGAGAACTCCCAGCTTCAAAATTATTGCTTTCGTATAGCTTATGCAAACATCTTGACTTTTTGGCTCCAGTGTGTGGTTTTTAATGGTATAGATTCGTTTCTTTCACATGTCTCTTTTGCATTACATACTCTGGATGATCCCTTAGTCATGTGTAGCTTCTGATATATGTCCATTTACTAAAGATACCCCCTAACATCATGCTTCTGATCATATAGAGCTTCTTATATTTTCAGTTTCACTCATAAAATGTGTTTGCCTTTCCATCTTAATTTGGACGACTTTATTTCTAGTAGTTATGTTTTTGATTATGCAGAATCTATGTCTAGAAAACTTCCACCATAGGCTAATGCTCCACATCTTCCCCATTCTTCTAAGTTTAGTCGTATGTTATAAAGCACACTTAAAGCAACCATTACTAGATAGCTTAGTTCAGATAACTTAATGTTTTCTTCTTGAATATTTGTCATCGTCAAAACTCAAGCTTTTGAAGGAATATTAGTTCAATAGGGATACACAATTTTAATGTTTATGAAACTAATGCGACAAGTTTCACGTCTTGAATCAAGAAAAATAAAGTTCAAAATCGTGCCACAAATTCAATTAGTGATCATTGTTTTGGAATGACAACTTTGATTAAAACTTGAGACATAAAAGACTAAAACAAATTTTAATAAAAAAACATAAGGGACTAAAAATATATTTTAGCCAATGTGTTTTTAATTAAAAAATAATTATTGTAATGATTAATATAAGTTTAACACGGTTAGGCGATGATAAATTATTATTTTAATTATATTTATTAGTTTTTATTGTAGTCTATACACTACGAAAAATATATTTAAAGGGAGTTATTTTTGGTTTTACCTCCAATTTGGATCCATGTTAAATACATTACTTTTTGACTGTCTTACCCTAAGTCAGTTGTCGATGACAAGTGTAACACCCATTTTTTTATATAAATCTTTTTCTATTATATTATTGAAAGTTAAAATATGGTTGACTCACAAGAGTTGAGTTTCAGTTGACTAGTATTTATGATTTATCTGTCATTGGTGAATGATATGTAGATTATGTAATGTTAACAATGATCACATTTGTATTCAATTTCTAAATGTAAGGGAACTAATGGCAGACAAACCAAGTTTCAAGATGAACAAAATATTGTTGATGACTATCTACGAAAAGGCCAACGCTACAACCAATGTGCTAAATTAATTAGATGATGCAAAACCCTCTAGTGCACCAAAATCCCCATGCATTTCAATATAGAAACATAGAGTACAAGGGATTATTTAAATTAGGAAAACAACCCACCACAATATGAAGAAAAGTGTAACCTGAAAAACAATGTAAAAGCCAACTAATGCCCCCTACCCCCCCCCCCCCAATAACAAAAGAAAAGTCCAATCACATAATTTAGTCCATAAAATCGAATAATAACACTAGAATGCAGCCTATTCTCATCCAACACCATCAGTAATTACTACCATGTATACAAATTTATATATGTAATTTTTTTAATTGTCATTTAAAAATTAATCACATTTAAAAATAATTTCTACGTTATAATTTTCTTATCTTTTTCCTACTAAAGTTTAACTAAAATATTTTTTATGCACATTTATTTGAATTAAATATTCTTATTCCTTTAAAAAAATTAAATAACATTGTTCATTTATATCTTTTAAACAATTTATTAGATAAAAAAAATATCCATATAATGTATGCATAGTTTCATATTAAGAAAAGAAAAACAATGAATTTTAAAAAAAAAAAACTAAAAAAAAAAATAGACCACTTAAAGAAGATTGCTATGTATGTGAGTTTTCTCCAATAAATCGATATATCAAGTTGTTTTTTCACCTATATATAGCTATAAATGTTGCCTAATAGTTTGCATAGTTACACAACTTGGTCAATGCTTTTAAACCATTATTATGTAAATTCAAAAATACGTCATATTTTCAACAAAAAGAGACAATAACGTGTATGTGTTGATTTGGCATTTAGTTACGCCAGATATACCATTATCGAACCATCTACTACATATAAAAGCAACAACTTTGCATACACATAAATTTACCCCTTACAATTTCAACAATTGTACACTTTCATCGAAAACCCAATCTTCGCCATAGTCATCCCTTCATGTTTTTCTTTTATGGTATGCAATTTTTATTGGCAATGTTCCAATATTTTGTCTTTTTTTTTCATTCTTACTTTAGTTTGCATATTTTAAAACATTTGTTTGAATTATCTACAAGATTACCAAAAAGAACGACTTTGCAAATATTTGTCATAGCTAATTTCTTAATACCTAATGGTTTATCTACAGGTTAATATAATGATTGTCTCTAAAGTAATGATACTTTCATTATCAATAAAAGTGGTTCTCTCTGTTACAACATACTCAATTTTCCTACAGTATGAAAATCATATCGAATTGGCTACTTTTGTGTCTAAAAGTTTTTAACTGGGACCAGGAAAAATTGCATCAAAAGCATTTTACGATATTGAGTTTCCAAAAGGTCATATTGGGGTCAAGAGTTTTGATGCTGAACCATTTGATGAAGATGGGAATTCTATACCTTTGTATGAAACCTATCTTCATCATTGGTTTGCAATAAAGTACAATGAAAACATTACCATGTCACGATATATTGAGCAATCTCATGACATTAGCAAAAGTATCAATTACACAAGAAACGATGGTGCATGCATATGCTTTTGACTTCCACATTATTGGGGCTTAGGAGGAGAATCACGAGGAGCGTCCTCAAATCTTCCAGACCCTTTTGGGTAGAATTTGGTAACCCTACAATATTCCACATGGATTTAAGGAAAAATGGTTGTTCGACATCATGACTATTGATACACGTGGTGCATATAGTAGAAAAGGTTGCACAGAATGTAGATGTAACCTACTTAATCTTCCAAAGGACTTTTATAATGTCACAAGAGACATTCATGAGCAACCATTGTCCCTAAATTATAAAGGATGACTCTTTTGTTGTAAAGATAACTTACAATGCAAATTAAGAAAGGGTTTTCATGGCCCAACGAGAAAGCTTTCACTAAGATACAAAATAAGGTGGGTTGATTGGGAAGAACACCAAGTGCCACATAAGTTTTATATACTAGATACAACTGATCGTGTGAGAACAACTGGCTCTTCAACAATTCATGATTGCCAGGTAGATAATTTATTCAAGATACACCATTTAACACTCCATCCATCCCTAAATAGAAGACTCTTTTTTTAGTTTTATTTCTCCCTTTTTATAAAGTACTATTTTCAAGTTGTTTTTTGCATTAATTATTTTTTGACTTAAATAAAATTTATTACTTTTCAATAAATGTTATATATTTGAAAGATAAATACATTATCTCTCTTATAAGGATGGGATAAAAACACTAGCACTCATTAATTAATTAGGTGTAAAAATAATTAAGTGAAAAGAGAGATATTATGAGTCTCAATAAACTTAGGGTAATTTTGGAAAAATAATACAAATTGTTAATAAATTTAATGTCACTAACCATATTAACCAACTTTCTTAGAGGGTATGATAAGTGGACTTTTAAATCTCAATTAAATTACAAACAATAATTGTAGCCTATTACTTCGTTGTGAGGAAGTTGGTAACGTATATTTCTTAATTTCTTATAGGAAGAATATACCATTCCAAGAATTGGTCACAGTGACTCCCCTCATGTTAAGAAAGCAAACATCCCAATGAAGAAAGGTGGTTATCTTATATATGGAACTTCTCATATGCATACTGGTGTTGTCAATGCAACTCTCTATGGACAAGTGATATTTGATATATGTATTCATTCCTATGTAATCTTTATGATTTGTTGAAGATAATGTTTTATTAAATCTTATGTGCTTCAAGTATTCGTAAGTAATGACTTTTTTTCATTAATACTATATCTTTGTAAGATGTTCACTATTGCAATGCAACTTCTCTAAATTTATGTCTTTGATTAACTTAGGATGGAAGGGTTTTATATATGTACTTCAACACCAAAATATGGAATGGGAAAGGAAGCAAGAAATGAAAGAGGTTACCTAGTTGGAATGTCAGGTTGTTATCCCAAACCAGGCTCTATCGAGATCAAAGATGGCAAAATTCTCACTCTAGAAACCAGATATCAAAACAAGTTTCATACTGGAGCTATGAGATTTTTCTATATTCACTTGGCAGAACAACTGCCAAGCAAAGATTTAAAGATTTAATGTGAATTGTTAACAATTATCACAAAAGGTAACAATACACAATTACTACTATATATCTAGCAATGCAATCTATAATTTAGATGAAAACTATCTTTTTGCATGTTTTGTGTTATTTCAATTGTTATTAGTATTCTTATTCTTTTAATGTATACCAATATCACTGCCAATCTATGAAATATTGTTATTAAATCATTTAACAACATGAGTTGATGTTGTCTTTGATATTTATCTTCACAATTTTAATGCGTATATTATTTACTTAATTTTTTTTATCAATATTCCAGAAAGTTAGGAGACTTATTTATTATTTATATTAGATTCTAAACTAACTCATACTCATACTAATGTTCTTACAAAATTGGTCAATTAATTATTACTATCCCTTAATTCAACAAGACTTTAAAAAATGTCAACTTCTGGGATGGTTACCAAATATTAGAAACATTTGCCTAGTTTTTAAATTTCCAGCCACATTGTACCAAATTTTTTATAGCTTAAAAATTACATTAAATTTAAATTTAAAAACACTTAAAATAAAGAGGTTTGACAATTTTAGCTTAAAAGTTCTTTTAAAAGTATTTTTCTTATCTCATGTTAATTAGTTTAAGAGGAGAGATATAGAGATGAAGGTGTCCAATTTTTTTTTAAAAGCTAATTTCCTTAGTCTTTTTTCTTAAAGAAAAAATACATTTTACTTATTTCCATTTAGTAAATAATAATTTCTTAATTTTTTAAAAGTCTTTGTCCAAAATTATTTAAAAAAAAAATTGTTGAACAACAACAACAATAGCAATAACAATACAATTGGAAAAGTTAGAAAAAAAATCTTAAAACAAACCATTCAAAACAGGTTTCCTTGATCGTTATATTGAAAAGGAAAAATAAGCATGCACATTTTCAATAGAAGATTTTTTTTGTCTTTCTAGCCCCCTGAATTGTCAAGCATACAATGTTTCACCCAACAATACTTTAATCTTATAAAATTAAAAATCCAACTTATAAATATTTTTTAGTTACAAGAGGATGAAGACTTTCTTCTAATACTTATCTCTTATAATTATATTAATAAGTGTTATCATAATTGATCTGAACTAGCTTGTCAGTGTCATATTAAGCTACATGTTTATCTATCTCTATGAGATACAAGCATAAATCATGAATAGAAAGGCTCTGGACGATAGCTAAAGTATTAGTCATTGGACGATACTGCCTCAACGTCCAGTCCTAAGAAGATAAATGCTTTAGCACTTGGCTCATAGTCCAAAGGCAATGGAACAGTTACTCGATCCTCAAGTACTGAAAGTAATCATCAGAAAATAATGTCCATGGTTCAGTAAGCAATTTGTGCCATAGCTCATACTAGGGAAGTTTTAAATTGTCTTGTCTTGACATTCTTAATTCCTTTTGTCCTACGCTGTTAACATTGTATTTGATTTGTATGCTGAAAAGTCAACTCTGAGCATAATATGACACTGACAAGTTATACTTCTCTAAAGATACGCTGCAGAAGATGTTTGTGGTCCCCACACTTTCTCTACATAGTAATGTGCCTCGTGTAAAATGCCATGTTATTAGACAACAACAAATGTGGATCTCTCAACGGATCGAACCTTTAAAGTCTATATAAAGCTTGAAGATGTTTGTGACAAAAAGTCGAATCACAAAAAAAAAAAAAAAGAATAATCTGAGTCAAAAGGAACAAAGTGTTGTAACACTATTAGTTTAGTTGGGCAAAAGAAACTTGAGCAAATTGAATGAATCTTAGCTCTACTAAGTTAGCAAGTTTCATTATATTCAAGCTTATTGTGTAAGCACTCTTTGAGTGATTAGTTAGAATACATTTTCTATCAAACATCTATTGTTTGTGAAAGCCAGGAGTGGTTTATTGACAAAAAATACTTGGGTCTTAATCTCAGGGGGAGATTAAGGATAGTGTCAGTAGTGGCCTAGAGAGTACTCATTGTAGCGAAAAGTGGCATAGAGAATACTCGTTTGTAATCAAAGTTTTGATTAGTGGAACCCTCAAGTTTTGAAGGAGAACTGGGAGTAGCCCCAGTGTTGGGGTGAACCAGTATAAAACCTCTGTGTTTTCTTTAGTGTTTCTATATAACTCATTTTTTTCTATAGTTTACTTCTACACTATCATGTCCAACTTTTGTGAACTGGTTTTTAAGCACAAAATGATTTTGAACCCCTTGGATGAAACCTATCGTCCATCAATATCTATTTGAGAAAAGTGTTCAAATTTTTTGATAGACAAAGTTTTTATCCATCACACTATTCAACTCCTATTCTAGTGTGTTTCAGGTACTTCACTTTTTCTACTAGGATGTGAAACTTGTTTCATTAGATTTACCTACATGAAAATTGTAACATTTCCATGTGTGCGTGGTAGACAATGTTATTGCTTTGTAATGTCATTCAGTAGTGTTTTTAGATTTTGTAAATGGTAAAAATGAGATGTTACCATATGATACCTAGTCATGGTTAAACTCTTAAGTGTTTAAGCTAAAGTTTAGAAAGAATAAGGATAATTTAGAGAAATTCTCTGGTCAAATAATGGTCAACTCATTAATGATCTAGATGCTAATAATTGGATTTTGGTCTAGAAATAGAAACTAGAAGCTCGAAAGAAAATTAGTAATTATAGTAAGTAAAGTTAGAAATTAGGTGGAGATAATTATGGTTGATTAATGATGACCTAGATTCCATAGAATTAGAAAAGTGGTAATTAAGTCATAAAAGTTTAAAGTGGAGCGCTTTTTCGTAAATGACTATATAACTACTTTAAAAATGAAATTTTAGCTTAAGTAGTTGGTGACTAATTAAGGTGTGTAATTATATGATGTAGAATAATTAAAATAAATTAGAATTGTACACCTTGAAAAATTACAATTTAGACTGATAGAGGAAACTCTATGTTGTGTCATCTATGCATGTATACATGTGTGTGTGTGTGATTTATTGATTTAGTAAAGCTTGACAGAGAAATAGAAACTGTCTTAGCTAGATTTTCACCTATGCAAGAATTGCACGGTGCATTGAGTCGCAGTGTAATCTGTCTATGTGTGAGTGGACTTTGTGCAAGGTTCACTATGAGTACACATATCCCAAGGGAGGTTATGAGACTAATCTACCCTAGCTTCTCCCCATTCTCACACTCACTCTACCCTTCTCCTCATACATCCTTTCTTTGTGCCCTGGCTCAAAAAATCTCCTCACTTTTGTGTTTCCTCACCATCGCGACCCTCACTTGTACCTTCGCAATCCCTCACCAGCATAGTCACTTCACAATCCCTCATTAACAAATCGGTAGAGTATGTTTGGATGAGGGAATTAAAATGGGGAAAGTAATTATTTAGAGGATTTAAAATTCTCCCTCTAAATAATTTGTTTGGATGCTCATTTAAAAGAAATTTAAAATTTTAGCATTTTAAAATAGAATTTCATTTTAACATTAAACTTGGAATTTTAAATTCTTAAAAAGATGAAGGAATTTTAAATTATCCCTCACTCCTCTCACACGCTTTGCTCACTCCTTTCAGACGCTCACTCCTCTCATGCTCATGAAAATCCCCTCAATAATTCTCATCGAAAGGAGAGGCGAACCTTGGCATGTTGCTCGCTCGCTCTTGGCACCAACACTTGCTTTCTGGTTCTAGCTCTCAAGCTCTCTCTGGTTTGTTTCTCTTTCTCTCATCTCTCCATTTCTTGTTAGGGTTTGTTCATTCAGATTTGGTCTTAAGGTTTCATGGTTTTGATTTTTTTGTTCTACTATATAGTTTATGAGTTAGCATATTTTAATTTAGGTTCCTGTTTGTTAGATATTTGAATTCAAGATAAATACATTTTGTGCATGCATGAGAGGGTTTTTCTTGAATTCTTTCTTACTTTGAGAAAGTTAAATATTCAATCGAGATGCCAGAGTTCAAATTTCGAAGTTGGGTCATTTGTTTTGGGAACTAGTTACTTCATGAAGCAATACTGTAATTGTGTTTGACTAGTTACTTCATGAAGGCTGGAATCTACACGATTCAAAAGCATACAATCTAAATTACGGCCATATGAAAAAGGGAAATAATAAACGTGAACAAATGAAAATGATTTAAAAAATAGAACAGTTACTTCTTCTATTCATTAACTTGCTCATAGGATTTCTCTTTATGTACAAGGTCTCATCTAAATACTGGTGGTGCCAAAGATTACGAAAGATGTTGTAATGTATCATTTTCAGAGTATCAATTTGCATTTGTAGAGAAAAGATACTTGATGCGATTTTGATTGCAATAGTGGACAATGTAAAAATAAATAGGGAGGAGTGTATGGTGGTTGGATAGAAAGTGAACGTCTTAGAGTCTAAGATTTAATAGTTATATACAATAGTACCTAAGAAAGAATACAAGGTATCTGAGAGAGGAGTATGGCTATTAGCTATATAGGTGTTGGAGTTGGAGGTGGAGGTGAGAATGAGACAAGATTTGTTCATTTTGAAAGAAAAAAAAATTATTAAGACTCCTAAAATTCTCACTTTCTACAATTCTCTATTTTAATGGGATCAAGATGCAGAGGTTTGCAACTTTACGGTCATTGTGGTTAGCAAAAATAAAACAACATATGAATTTTTCAGTATATAAAATTCAAATTTAATGAAGTTAATCAATTTAAGGTCCTGGTCTTGGCTAATTCAAGATGTACATAATTTATAATTCAATTATGAACTGGTACAATAATCTATAAGGAGTGTATAAAGGCTTCTTAGATGAAGCAGTAAGTTAGAATTAGAAGGGAATTCGGTGGAAACAAATAAATTGACATTGATGGTTTCATTCAATTCAAGACAATTTTGGCAGGTGGTAATTTAGCTGAATTCAAGCCAAATGGTACTAGTAGGTGCATGGTTGTAAATGTGCTCAGAGAGATTCCATTTATATGAGTAATGTGTGTAATCATGAAATGGAAATATTTTACTTATATTTAGAGAACAATTATTCTTATTTTGTAGCGTGGAGTTCTAAAGTTGTACTAACTTTTTACTGTCAAACATGTGATCGTGACATTTATTATCTATGCCAGTGTCACTATATGGACTGAAATTACAATAGAGTTGTTTGTTACACTCTCTTGCTTGCAATACTTATCCATTTGTATTATGTGCAGTTTGAAATAACCTCATTTTTAGATTCTATTTGATAAGTTTGAGTCCCTTGCTGCATAACATCATTTTTTTTCATTGCTAATTTGTAGTCTTGTTCATGTATCTCACTTATGGTTTTGGTTGTTGTGTTACCCGTGGTAGTTTTGATCATTTGCTCAACCTTGAATTGAATTTATTGTGAAATGCTTATTGTATTATCTGAAATTTGATTTATGAGTATGATCTGAAACTGTTGGTGTGCTTTCTATTCAAAAGTTAGAAAAAAACATGGTTTTCAAATTGTCATCACCACTTGGTATTTTCATGAACACCTAACAACACTCCCCACTTGACTCTTTCGGTCCACAAATTTTGAATCTCTTTTAGTTTAGATCACAAAAGTAAGATTGAAAGTAGTAAAAAAAAGAGTGCATAAAAATTCCATGGCAAGTATGACTGCTGATTCCTCAATTATTTGGATGGTTTAAAAAGCACTGTACATAATAGGTTACCTTCCCAAAAACCTTATAAAGTTATATAATAATTATCTCATAATCACACCTCATAGAGCATCAAAGAAGCTATGTAAGCTAGCTTTGACATCTTTTCTTCTTTTTCCTCCAAGCCTATAATTATATTCAACCTAATATGCACTGGACCAAAGGTGCAAAGACATTTTCCTGATCTTCTACTGTGCCTAGAAAGCAGGTAGTGTAATTTGGTTTGCATAATCTAGTTAGGTAAGACATGTCTTTCCAAAAGTTTGAGTCTAATTTTACATGATTGAGTTATTCTACTTAGACTGACAAACTGACAAAACACAAGCCATACAGGCACATGTTCCTTAGAAATTCAGATTGTGTAAAATCTTAAGGGTGCTGCCCCTTTTCAATTAATTGGGCCTGTTGAAGGTATGTCATTGTAATCTAGCTTTCAACTTCCTACTTACTTTGTATTGTTGTTCACTTGTGTACTTGATTATTTAAAATTTTGTACTTCATGATTCATTTGGGATTTTGTTTTCTGATGTTTCTTTTATGGGAAATGTTTCCATAAAATATTGAAAATGATAATTCAAACATTGTATTCTTTAGGAAATTTTGGTTATCATTATTTACTAGGAACTCATACTGTTATGTGTGGCCAGATAGACAACAACTTAATTGGCAGTGGAAAAGGATTTTGGCTCTAAGTTATATTTAGCAATGGATAGTCAATAAATGGAAAGTAGTATAGTTGATGTTTCAGTTGCTTCAAGAAAACGTAGAAGAGATGAAGAGGAGGAAGAAGAAGAACTTGAACAAGCATTTTTCATTATTGTTAGTGTTGCCACTATGCTTTTGGGTGCAATGACTTAGTACTATGACAAGTACTTTGTTAAGGAACTTGCCCACAATTTGGAATTAGAAAGGCATAGTTTCCTCAATCGTTTATAGAGGGGAACAGAAACTAATTGCATTGAACAATTAAGGGCCAGTAAAAAAACATTTTTTAAGCTCTGTAGAATTTTACAAGAGAAAGGGCAATTGGTAAAAATAAGAAATGTTCCTATAACTGAAGTTGTGGCAATGTTTTTGCATATCCTTGCTCACAACCTAAAGTATAGAGTTGTGCACTTTAGTTATTGTAGATCCATGGAAACAATAAGTAGGCAATTCAAGAATGTCCTACGAGCTATAATGAAAGTAAGCAAAGAATATTTGAAGTTCCATGACTATAATCTAGAGGGCACGGTGGAAAACAAATGGAGATGGTTTAAGGTAAGTTTTTCATTTGTTAGTAATTATAAGGTACTTTAAGTGATTACAACTTATTTTTTATTTTGAAATGTTTTTAGAATTTGATTGGAGCACTTGATGGGATACATATTCTAGTAACAGTTGTTGCAGAAGATAGACCTAGATATCATAATAGAAAAGGTAATATCTTTACAAATGTTTTAGGAGTTTTCGGTCTAGATTTAAAGGTTTATATATGTGTTGTCTGGGTGGGAAGGGTCAGCAGGAGATTCTCGAGTATTGCGAGATGCTTTGCGTCGTCAAAATTGTCTCCATATTCCAAGTGGTAATATTATGAAATGATGATACTTTATATATAATTCTTTTATAATATTTTTTATATATAATATTTTTTTTAAACCATTGTAGGTAAATATTTTCTTGTGGATGCATGGTATACAAATGGCTCTAGATTTTTAGCACCTTATCGAGCGACTAGATATCATCTTAATGAATGGATCAGAAGCACCCCTCAAAACTCCGAGTTATTTAATCTACGTCATGCAAGTGCAAGGAATGTTATTGAAAGGTCATTTGGGGTATTAAAGAAAAGATGGAGTATATTAAGGACTCCTTTTTTTGATATAAAAACACAAATAAGATTATTAATGCTTGTTTCATGCTACATAATTTCATAAGAGATGAACAACAAAGTGATCCAATTTTGGAAGCCTAAGACTTGGAACTTTTATCTGTTGTTGACAATGAGTTAACCAATCAACAAATGGAAAGAGTCACAAGCAATAACGAAGATGAAGTCACAACTATCCAAGCAACTGAGGAATGGACAAGATTTCGTGATACTTTAGCAATTGATATGTTTGCTACGTATCAAATAAGAAGAAACTTTGATTAGGGAGATGTTTTTAGTGGATTTGGATTTTGTTTCTTATGTGTAATTGACTCTATACTATGTATGTGTGATACTTTGGATTTTTGTATTTCATAATACTTTGGATTTGAAAAACAATAGGAATACCCATAATAACCAAGATGGGGGTGAATTGGTTTAAACTTGGCCTTTTATAATTTTCTTTTAAAATCAGAGTTAAAGGATCTTAATCACTTTTAAACCAAAAATGATTCAATCAATCAAACCACTCAGCTCAAGAAATCAATTGTTTAAAATAGAACTTGTTAAGTAATGATAATAATACCAAGAACAAATGAACAAGATAACTAGTAGAGATTAAGGAATAGAATATCAACACAAGAATTTATACTGGTTCACTTCTCAAGAGAAGCTACATCCAATTTCTTCTAATCAACACTAGATTAGAGTTCCACTATTATAAATTTTAGTTCTTACAAGCTTTACAACAATCACTCTTTATCAACCCTAGACAAAGAATAGAAATCTAAAACCCTATT
>CM023943.1:8023593-8057712 GCA_013407115.1 Glycine latifolia
AATGTCTTACTAAACTACCTAGGGGTAATTTAGTCATTTACAAAATATCCAGAGGTATTTTCGTCATTTTCCCTAGATCCTTTCGTGTTGTCTCTAATTAACATTTTACCCTAGTAATTGGCTGTGATTCCAAAATTTTGGGGTGTTACACCAAACAATTTCGATTTAAAGTCATTCCTAATTGGGATGATATTGTAGACCTATGTGCAAAGGATAGAGCTATTGGACTCGGAGCAGAAAATGCATTAGATGCGGATGATATCATGAGCAAAGAAGCAAATGAAGAGGAAGCAGTTCATAGTGTGAGTATTGACTTAGAGGAATCAAGTTCTGCCGCAAGGAAAAACATTCGCTCAAGTAAGAGTTGAGAGAAAGAAGGGATGATTTCCTCAATGAAAGAAGTAGCCGAGTCATTGAAAGAATTTGTTGAAGTGACTAAGAAGATGGAGATAAAAGAAGCTCAAGAAGTGGTACATGAAGTGGTGAATGAACTAGATAATATACCTAATTTTAATGGTGCACTTCGACATAAAGCAATCAATTGGTTGACAGAAAATCCCATCAAGTTTACAATTTTAAAAGCTCTTCCATTGGATGGGAAAGAGGATTACATCTCGTCTTTTATGCCTTGATGCCAAATCAAAGGTACATTTGATACCATGACAAATATATTAATGTTGTTGTATATAGATTGCTTACATACTGGAAATTTTATGTATGTGTTGGTGCCTCATTGCTTCTAATTGTGGTTGGCATATTCACCATGCATTTTTTGGGTCATTTGGAAAGCAATGGTTTGATTATAATAGGATAAATAAGTTTATATATCTTGAATATAAGTCCCTATATTTTTTTCTTATGGTTAATTATGTGTCTAGTTTTGAAAACTCTATACCAATCATTACTAATACAATGCTTTTTTTGTTAATATGCAGGGATAGATTGTGGAAATGTCTTTTGGCTTATGTAGGGACTACTTTTTTTTTTAATTAATCTTTTCAAACTATTTTGATATCTTAGGTTGTATGTTGAAATCAGTAATGTTCAAATTATTCTCATTTTTATATTTTTAATGACACAAGTGATAATAAAATGTAGATGAAGTATTTTATATATGTTTTCTTTTATTTTAATTTTTCTTGTTGGAATATTTTTTATGCTTTAGTTCTAAATTTATATTTTTAAAATATAATTGGACATGAATATATATAGATTTTTAAAACAATTATTATAAAAATAATAATTTTTATTTATATGACCGTTTATATTTTTAAAATATAATTGGATAAAAAAATGAAATATAATAAATTGAAATTATTTAATTCAAACAAAGAATTCAAAATATAAGAAATTTAAATTGTTTTATCCAAACAACCCAAACAAAGAATTTTAATTGATACATTTCAATTTTTCTGAATTTCATATTCCCTAAAATTTTAAAATGTTCCATTCAAACAAGGTTTGTTGCCAGTGAGAGAGAACAATGGAAGGCATAACTGAGGGAGTGAACAACATCAACATCTTTGATTCTTATAAGAAGAATCGCATTCAGGTCTCTAACACCAAGAATCCCCTATTCTTTTATGTTAATCTGGCCAAGGTACCACCACTCTATTTTCAGCTGGTTTTGAAGCTCGCGAGAGTTTTTCTTTTCATGTTTAATTTTGTTGATTTTGTAGAGATATATGCAACAACATGAAGAGGTCAAGCTCTCAACTCTAGGAATGGGTATTGAAATCCCTCTCATCTTTTTTCCTCTTTTATTCATTGAATTTCGCTTTTGTTGGTTCTATTGAATTTCGCGTTTAGGGTTCCTTCCGTGAAATCCAAAATGTTTAGGAAAGATAACAATGGTGAAAGGGAACACATAGAATTTGTTTCTTAATTTAGAGAAAAGGCTTCCTAGCCTTGGTCAGTACAAATTTGAGAATCCGGGTATGTGGTTCTTTCTTTGCTGCCAACATACCATATGACATTTATCTATCCACCATCAATTCTTATAGTACTAGTGAGATTTGTTGTCACTACCCCTTTTTTTATCAACTCTTATCATATATCCATATGACAGAAAAAGTATAAGTATGCTTGTGTTTGGTTTTCTTGGACCATTTCTCATGTTCAACCGAATCATCACAGAAAGGTGAAAGGAAGGATAACAATGGTGCAAGGGAACAAAATTTGTTTTTAAATTCAGAGAAAATGTTTCCTAGCGTTGGCCAGTACAAATTTGAGAATCCAGGTATGTTGTTATTTCTCTGCGGCCAATGTACCATATGATATTTATCCACCACCAATTCTGGGTACTAGTGAGATTTATTGTTACTACCCTTTTTCCATCAACTTTTATCTTGATTAAAATAAGTATCCGTGTGATAAGAAAATAAAGGCCATGATTATAATAAGTAGCTTGTGTTTTGTTCTCTTGGACCATTTCTCATGCTCAAATGAATCATCAAATCAAGGTGAAAGCTCACAAAGTGGTACTAGTATGGGGCTAAATTTTGGAACTAGAAGAGATTTTAAAAGTTCTTCTACACAACAGCCTCGTCGTCAAAAAATTCTTAGGTAAAGCAAGCAAAAGTAAGATTCTAAAAATTCATAGGTAATGCTACTCCGACTTGCAACTTGTCCAGGGATAAGTCGCCGACAAATTCCAAACAAAAGAAACAATACTCCTCCAATATTATCATCTGGTCAAGACACTCATCGACAACTTCGACTATTTTGAGATGTACCATATACCGAGAGAGAGTAATACAAGGGTTGACCTGCTATCCAAGATGGCTAGTACTAAGAAGACTGGGCACCTCAAGACCATCATCTTGGAAACACTCCAAAATCCCACCATTGACACCCAAGAGGTAATGGTCAGTGAAATGGAGGAACCCAACTGGATGAACCCTTACATAAACTTTCTCATTAAGGGGACACTACTGGCAGATGAAAATGAAGCCTAACATTTGAAAATGAAAGCCAGCTACTATGTCATCCTTGATGGCAAACTGTTCAAAAGAAGGCTGACAACACCTCTACTCAAATGCCTGGACAACCAACAAGCAAACTACATCCTGAGAGAGCTCCATGAAGGGATATGCGGTCTCCATACAGGGGGGCAGTCCCTTGCCACCAAGGTAGTACGAGCAGGATATTACTGGCCGACGCTCAGGACCGATGCCTTCGAGTTCACCCAGAGATCTCAAAAGGTGTCAGAAGTTCGCGGACGTCCCATGGATTCCCCCTGAGAACCTTCACACTATCACTTCTCCATGGCCCTTCGCTATGTGGGGGATGGACATCTTGGGACCACTTCCTAAAGCTCCAGGAATGATCAAGTTCTTATTAGTGGCAATTGACTACTTCACCAAGTGGATCGAATCAAAGCCATTACGAGAGATAACAACCAGCGAAGTCGAAACCTTCACCTGGAAACATCTCATATGCAAGTATGGTCTGCCCTACGCTATCGTTACTAACAATGGTATGCAGTTCAAGGCACAAACCTACGAGGACCTTCTCACACTGCTAGGTATCAAACACCTGGTCACCTCTGTCGAACATTCTCAAACAAACGGCCAGGAAGAAGCGGCCAATCGAGTCATCCTTCGAGCCTTACGGACCAGACTCGACAAGTCCAAGGGCCTTTGGAGGGAAGAACTCCCCAGCATACTGTGGGCTTACCATTGCTCACCACAATCAACCACTCATGAAACTCCCTTCTGACTCACTTATGGCACTAACGCCATGATTCCTTTTGAGTTAGAGGAACCATCAACGAGAAGATTCCTGTTTCAAGAACAACACAATGAAGCAAACATTTGTTTCTTCATTCTCACTTGTTGATCCAGAGGTTGTTGAATCATTGTATTCCCATGCTATGTATGCCTTTTTTGGCTCCCCTTCTTTCTTTGTCTTCCTCTCACCTTGTTGCTTCTTCAAAAAGATTTGACACTCAGATTTAATGTGGCCAGGCTTACCACGTTCGAAGCAAGTGAAGTTGGTGGAGTTGTTGTTGTTGCTGTCATTTTTCCTGTTAAACTTTGACAGCTTTTTGTTTTGTTTCTTCTTATGAACTTGCTGAATTTCTTCACTATTAGGTTCATATGTTCATCACTATCATCTTCACTTGAGCCTTCTTCATTTTCCACAGCAGAAAATGTGGTTTTCAAGGCTATGCTCTTGTGTTTCTTCTCTGTATCCTCTGCATGTGTTAGCTGTGACATTTCAAGTTCATACTCAAGAAACTTACTAAAAAGTGCAGCCATTGACATCTTGGATAGATCTTTTGATTCCTTGATAGCTGTGAGTTTTGGTTGCCATGGTCTTGTGAGACACTTTAAGATTTTGATGTTCAATTCTTTAGCATCAAAGATCTTCCCAAGATCAAGAAGATGGTTGACAATGTGAGTGAACCTTGTTTGCAGCTGAGAAATGTTTTTGTGTTGCTCATTTTTATCATTTCATATTCATGAATCAAGGTATGCTTCCTTGATCTTCTTACTTCATCTATTCCTTCATGAGTCACTTCTAGCATCTCCTACATTTCCTTTGCGCTTTTACACCTAACAATTCTAAAGAATTCATCAGAAGAAAGAGTAGATGTAATGATGTTTTTAGCTTTGAAATCATACTGCACAACTCTTTTTTCTGCATTTGTCATCTCATTCCACTCCTTGGGAATTCTTTCATTATTAACAGTTTTTGTAGGAATCAAAGGACCTTTCTCAATGGAATTCCAAGCTCCGGGGTCGTTTGATTGAATAAAAGTCTGCATATGATTTTCCAAAAACTGAAATGTTATCCTTCAAACATCAGAGGACGATTGAGGGAGGCACCCTCTTTGAAGGTAATCTGTGTAGTATTCATTTTCTTGAAAAGAATAGTGATTGTGATCAACTTTCAAGAACCAACTCTTGATACCAATTGAAAAACAATATGAATACACTCAAATACCAAGAGGGGGTGAATTGGTATAATCTTGACCTTTTAAAAAACCTTAGAAAATCAGAGTTGAAGGATTTTTTTCACTTTTTAAAACCAATGAAATTTCTATTCAATCAAACCACTCAATCCAAGACTCCATTGACAAAAACCTGCATTTGTTGAGTAAGAAAGAAATCACAATTGTCAAGAGATCAAGATAGCAAGAAGAGATAGAGAAATAGAGATCAACACAAAAACATATACTGGTTCACTTCTCAAGAGAAGCTACATCTAGTTCTTCTAATCAAACTGGATTGGAGTTCAACTATTAACAAATTCCAGTTCTTACAAGCTTTACAACTATCACCCTTTACCAAACCTAGGGAAAGAACATAAATCTAAAACCATATTAAATTCTTAGTGACCTAAGACATAGAGAACCCTACTCTACTCTTACCATCCAGAGAAAACCACTCTAAAACAAGCTTTAAGAACCCTTTGTAATAGTTCCCAAATAACCAAAAATATAGAACTTACAAATAACAAAAATAGAGCACAGTTTAGAAGGTCAAGAAAGATATCACCTCATGATCCTCAGCATATGAATGAGATGTATTTTACCAATCAAACAAAGTATGAATTGGATGATTTGCAGAAACAACTTTCTTTGAACTTTCTTGTGGAATCTTGTCTAAAACATCATGAAGAATAAAGCATGTAATCTGAAGTTTTGAACAAGATGTATGAGACATTGACAAAATCTTTTTCTTGGACTAATAAGGCTTTGGGAGTTATGAGTGATTCATAAAATCAATTTCTCAAGTTTTTTTAAATGCACAGACCCAAAGGCTTTAAATAAAAAATAGATATAATAGTATGTAATCGATTAAAATGACAAGGTAACCAATTATTTTAACAAATGTAATCAATTAATATACCAGGTAATCGATTAAAATGTTCTTAAGACAATCTGGAAAAATTTCATGAACAATGTAATCGATTAAACCGTGATGTAATCGATTAAATCAGTCTGTCTCAATTATGTAACAAGCCTTGGTAATCAATAGTCATGCTCAATTTTAGAATAAGCCTACATAACCGATTACAGTTGAGTGGTAGTCGATTAAGGCAGTCATTCATGTTTTTTGAAATAAGGCTATGTAATTGATTACGATTTGCTTGTAATCGATTAAAGTGTTCTTCATGGATTTTCCAGAAATAACACAAGCTAGTAATCGATTACTTATTGCCTGTAATCGGTTAAGGCAGTGCATATTTTGATTTTTCCAAAACATAAGCCATGAGAAATTTATTTTCAATGTAAACATGAAACCTTATATTCTTTTCTTAAAACATGTATGTATGTATGTGAATATGCTTTATGCAATGCAAGGATCACAAGGCAAACTTCTTGAACAACTAGACAAATTACAAATGCCTTCAAATTGATTGGCAGTAAAAAGTTAAAACTCTAAAGCAGCATCTTCATCCTTGCCTTGATCTTCTTCCAGCTCCCCCGATATCCAACACCTCCAATAAAACCCAAGACCAGCTCTTGGTACAAAACCCAGGGTCTACCTCTTGTAAACATTCAGAATGGATGTGTCCCTGGTCGAGCTTCGACACATTACAAAAACCCAAGACCATGGACAACTCCACTGGTATCAGCCTTGACAAATATAAAGTACAACTATGTCTACCCTCGACATATGTTATAGCTAAAACACTCATTCAATCTTCAGCATATATCTTGATTCATCTTCATGCTCCCCCTGTATTTAACAATCTCCCCCTTTTTTGCTTTGATCATGCCAAATATCAATTGAACATGTTGAACCATGGAGTTCTTTTAAAGGGGTTGATATTCAGGAGCTTTAACTTGATAATCTAAAAATGAAATCAGCTTATTGCCAAGAGAAGTGTCAAGTAAACTTTGCATAACCAATTTACATTCATATGCTCCCCCTATCTTATGTAATTTTACATTGGTTAAGATAATAAGCACATGTATATCCCTTTATTGCTTTGTTTAAGTACAACCCTTAAGACCTTATTCAATATGTTTATGTTCTTTAAGATTTTTTCTCTTTAAGACCTTTTCTTCTCTTTTTGGCTTATCAAAGACAAAAATTAATATTGATGAGCATAAGATAAGCAAGAACAGAATACATTAATTCATTAATCAAGAGAGCAATACAAAAGAAACATAACAAAAACATAGCAAAAGAGGCATAACAATTGAATATAGAAAGCAGAAACACAACAAGGAAACAAACTTAACAAGCTATACTAGAGAAGGTAAAAATCTTTGAGGGCCATCCTAGTCTCTAAACTTTTTAGCCTAGAGGAAATCTCTTCCAAGGATGAATTAGTTTCAGCCCTATGCTCATGATGCAAAGCCAACACAACATCCATTTTCTGAATCATCATTGATTCAAATGGTGTCCATTGTTGTTGTGCAGGACTAACTTCAGCATCCCCTTCCTCTTCAGCTTCTTCCCCTTCATCAGCTTCCTCTTATGGAGCTTGTTCTCCAGCCATCAGCCACCCATTGGGTGTCTTGATCAATCCAAGCATATTGAGGTGCTTGTCTTTGATGAGGTTGATGTTTGTGGTGTTGTCCACAATCTCATTGGAGACATCAATCTTAAAGTAATCTATACACCTAGAGATTAACACAACATATGGGAACTGGTAGCTGATTAATGTTGAAGCTTTTAGCATGGTTTCAACAAAAACAAGAACCCAATTGATTTGAGTAGAGGTCTTCATACCATATACCAATTGCAAATCATCATTAGTGATCTAGGCATGGTTTGTTGACCTAGGGCTAAGGATGTAGGTTATAATGTAATGCAACAACCTATCTTCCCCAACCATGTTTCCCACACCTAGTCTTGTCTTCAATCTAGCATGGGGATCCAACAACATACCTCTGTATGTGTCAATCTTATTGTACCCCCAATTTCTTCATCAAATCTCCTCACACCAGCAGAGGAGATCCCAGCCACAACATAACAGACTTCTTCATCTATCACCATGGGAACTCCATTCACTTGGGAACAAAGAACCCATCCATTCTGGCTTTGACACAAGTATAAAACACTTTCAGCAATTATGGGTAAAAGGTTCCTTTCAATTCAAGGAATTTCTTTAATCCTTGAGCCTCTAACATGGCAGGGAATTGAAATCTCTCATTGATAAACCAGTTAAGCTCAAGATACTTGGGAGCCATAACTAGTTTAGTGGCATTGAACTGCATGTAGTTCATTCTCTCTGTTTCATTTGTGAACCAGTTGGAGAGCCTGTTCACAACAGCAGAGGAGGATTTTGCAGTCTTCCTCTTGCTATATTTGGTTCTTTTAGAGGTAGACATGGTGTTTGGGTTTAGATCTAGGGGGAGCAGGAAGAAGATGAAGCTAAAGAAGAAGCTTGTGCCTTAGAAGAAAGATTTTAGTTTTTCACATGCCAAGGAATTTGTAATTTGGTTAAGTGTATGAGAGGCAAATCTTATGATCCTTGCATTGCATGAACATGATTATTAACATGCATACATGATTTCATTAAAGCATTAAAGCTATTCATATTTTCAAAAGAAACTAATTTTTCATGGTTAAGTTTTTGGAAAAATGAAATCTCACTGCTTTAATCGATTACACAGCGAACTAATCGATTACTAGCTACTGTTTTAATTCTGGAAAAGCCATGAAGAACATTTTAATCGATTATAGGCTACTCGTAATCTATTACATAGCACAAAATGAAAATCATGTTTTTCTATCTTAATCGATTACCATGATATCCTAATCGATTACTTAAGTTCATTGTTAAATATGCATGATTGACTTAATCAATTACCACAATCCGTAATCGATTACTCAAGCTTGTTTCAAAGCTAAACCTGTCTGCTTTAATCGATTATGATTCAGATTAATCGATTAATTTGCTTGTTGCAGTTCCTAGGTTGAGCTCAGAACATTTTAATCAATTATTTGGCAATTTAATCGATTACATAGCGCTTTAATCGATTACATTATGTTATAAAAATTGGTTATAAATAGATTGAAGGCTTGTCTGAAAATACAACTTACAAACTTTGATTTTTCTGAGCATATACAAGCCTTCTCAAAGTTAGAAAGGATTTTCTGAGTTAGCAAAACTCTTGTCCCACCTTTTAATCTTCATGGTGTATTGAAAGATTTCTTGGGCAAGATTTTCAAAGAAGTTTTGGAGAGAAAGTTTTGAATTTGATTTCTGCATTTCAACTCTGATTGGTAAACCATATTCATTGGATCATCAGGTTGTCTCTCTCCATTATCTTTTGTTGTAAATTCATTTTTTGTATTCTTGGTAGTTTGAAACTATTGTAAAGGATTCTTTAAGCTTTTTCTAGAGTGGGTTTCTCTAGAGGGAAGAGTAGAGAAGCGTTCTCTATGTCTTGATCATTAGGAATCTAATAGGGTTTTAGATTTCTGTTCTTTATCTAAGGTTGATAAAGAGTGGTTGTTGTAAAGCCTGTAAGAACTGAAATTTTATAATAGTGAAACTCTAATCTAGTGTTGATTAAAAGAACTGGATGTAGTTTCTCTTGAGAAGTGAACAAGTATAAACTCTTGTGTTGGTTTTCTATTCCTTAAACTCTTCTTGTTATCTTGATCATTAGTTCTTGGTATTATTTTCATTACTCAACAAGTTCTGTTTTGAAGCAATTGTTTTTTGGACTGAGTGGTTTGATTGATTTGAAGCATTCTTCGTTTAATTTGATTAAGATCCTATAACTCTGATTTTCTAAATAATTTTAAAAGACCAAGTTTAAACCAATTCACCCCCTCTTGGTTATTGTGTGTATTCCTATTGTTTTCAAGAAGAAAACAGGGTACGAAATAGAGATTCTGGATAGCTTGAGAGAGATAGGATTTAAGATGTGAATTGATACACCTTAGAAAGTTGTATTTATAGAGTTTTTGTAATTCAAATTTGAATTTTAAAATCATGTAACAACTAATTTCGTCTTTCAAGAGGGCTTAAATGTAGCTGACACAAATTTGAATTTGAATTTAAGATAAGATATGTCAATTAGGATTTTGAAAATTGTGCAATTTTTGCAGAAACGCCATAGATAATCGATTATTTATGCGTGGTAATCGATTACACCAGTGAAATTTTGTTTTAGAAAAACATTTTCTGCAACAAGTAATCAATTAATTCAAAATCGTAATCGATTACAACAGATGTTTTCTTTTCTAGGATAGTATTCATATAATAAGTAATCGATTAATTTTCTTATGTAATCGATTACTCCAGGTAAGTGTTTATTTTGAAGAACATTGAAAATACACTGTAATTGATTAATCCGCAATCGTAATCGATTACTCCAGTGAACTTTTGTCACAAAACATCTTTTAAATCACAAATAATCGATTAATACGTGTAGTAATCGATTACAATAGAGAATTATGCAAAATAAACGGTGTTTCATCAGCAGAATTCGAATTTCATTCATTTGTGATGCATGGTCATATTAAATTGCAAATCATGTACTCAAACAAATCAAAGGCATGCTATCATATATTGGACTCATCAAGAATTCCTAGCATGTTCCTAAGATCATAGAATCTATCTCTAGATAAGGATTTTGTAAAAATATCAGCCAATTGATTATTAGTACAAATGAACTCAATTTTGATGTTACCCTTTTGGATGTTATCCTTGAGAAAATGATGTCTGATCTCAATGTGTTTTGTCCTTGAGTGCATGACTGGATTCTTTGATAGATTTATTGCACTTGTATTGTCACATAGCAAGAGAATTTCATCCATCTTCACAGCAAAATCTTGGAGTTGTTGCTTAAGACACAAACTTTGAGCACAACAACTCCCAGTAGCTATATACTCAGCTTCTGCTGTTGAGAGAGCAACACATGATTGCTTCTTGCATTGCCATGATATTAATGAGCTTCCCAACAAATGACATGTTCCACTAGTGCTTTTCCTATCAAGTTTGCATCCTGCAAAATCAAAATCTGAATAGCCAATTAAATTTAGTGATGTACCTTTTGGATACCAAAGACCAACATTTGGAGTTGATTTCAAATATTTTATGATCCTCTTGACTGCAATGAGGTGTGATTCTTTGGGATTTGCTTGATATCTTGCACACAAACACACACTCAACATGATGTCTGGTCTACTTGCAGTCAAATACAACAAGGATCCAATCATTCCTCTGTATTTTGACTCATCAACCTTCTTCTCTTTTTCATCTGAATCAAGATAGGTTGATGTTGTCATTGGAGTTGCAACATCCTTGCTTTTCTCCATTTCAAACTTCTTGATCACTTTAAGACAGTATTTGGTTTGACTTAGAAATGTCCCATTCTTCATTTGTTTCACTTGAAGTCCAAGAAAGAATGTCAATTCTCCCATCATAGACATCTCAAACTCATTCTGCATAGAGATAGAAAATTCTTTGCACAAAGATTGATTAGTTGAACCAAATATTATATCATCAACATATACTTGAACCCATAAGATATCATTGCCATGCTTCTTGATAAAAAAGGTTTTGTCAACTTGTCCTCTTATGAAAGATTAACTAAGCAAGAAGTTGCTCAATCTTTCATACTAAGACCTTGGAGCTTGTTTTAATCCATAAAGAGCTTTCTTTAGTTTAAAAACATGGTTTGGATATTTGAAATCTGTAAAACTAGGAGGTTGCTCAACATAGATTTCCTCCTCAATGTATCCATTTAAGAAAGCACTCTTAACACTATTTGAAACAGTTTAAAATCCATTAAACATGCATACACAAGCAGTAACCAAATGGCTTCTAACCTTGCTACTGGAGCATAGGTCTCTTCATAGTCAATACCTTCCTATTGGTTGTAACCTTTTGCAACCAATCTAACTTTGTTTCTGACTATGTACCACTTTCATCAAGTTTGTTTCTGAAAACCCACTTGGTGCCAATAGGTTTGAGAGAAGAAGGTCTAGGAACAAGTTCCCAAACTTCATTTCTCTTGAACTGATTTAGTTCATCATGCATGGCAATCAACCAATGTTCATCAAGTAAAGCTTGGTCAATGCCCTTAGGTTCAATTTGTGAGACAAAAGTCATATTACAGTAGAGATTTCTCAATGAAGATCTAGTAGATACTCCCTTAGTGACTTCACCAATTATGTTGTCAAGGGAAAGATCTCTTGTAGTTCTCCAATCCTTTGGCTTTTGGATAGATGTTGATTGTTCCATTTCTGCAATTGGTTCTTCCTTTTCTTTATCCTTAGATCCATTTAGTTGTATAAACTCTTCTAAAGGACCTGCATCATGTTCACACTACTTTTCCTCTTTAGAGGGGTTAGATTCATCACAAATAACATGAACTGACTCTTCTATGCATAAAGTTCTTTTATTGAAAACTCTATATGCTTTACTTTGTAATGAATATCCAAGGAAGATGGCTTCATCAGCTTTAGCATTAAATTTGCCAAGTGATTCTTTACTATTGTTTAATACAAAACATTTGCAGCCAAAAGCTCTTAAGTGAGAAATGTTCGATTTTCTACCTTTGTATAGTTCATAAGGAGTTTTCTTCAAAATAGGCCTTATTAGTAATCTATTCAAAGTGTAGCAAACTGTATTTACAGCATCAACCCAAAAATGTTTAGGTAAATTTGTCTCATTAAGAAGAGTTCTTGCGCCTTCTTCAAGGGATCTATTTTTCCTCTCCACAACACCATTTTGCTAAGGTGTTCCTGGAGTTGAAAAATTCTGGTTGATTCCATTTTCTTCACAATTTTTCAAAATACTCATTTTGGAATTCCCCACCATGATCACTTATTGAGATAATTTTGCTTCCCTTTTCATTTTGAGCAAGTTTGGCTAATTTTTTGAAAGCATCACTCTTGGATCTTAAAAACAAAGTCTATGTGAATCTAGAGTAATCATCAACAATTACAAGCCCATAGAAATTACCTCCTAAACTCATAGTTCTAGAAGGACCAAACAAATCCATATGAAGTAATTCAAGGGGTCTTGAAGTAGAAAAAACATTTTTACTTTGAAAATAATTATTTGTTTGTTTCCCCTTTTGACAAGCATCACATAGTTTGTCATTTTCAAACTTTAGTTTAGGTAAGCCAATGACTAAGTCTTTTCTTATAAGCTTGTTCATATGATGCATGTTAATGTGACTTGCCCTTCTATGCCATAGCCAAGATTCATCAACTTTACTTATTAGGCAATTAGTGTTATGTATGAATGCATGTTCTATAAAGAGTAAATAGATATTACCTTTTCTTTTACCTATATGAATCAGCTCACCAGTTTGACCATCACATATCATACGACAATTGTCATTGAATGAAAATTTGAATCCTTTATCACATAGTTGGCTTATACTTAGGAGATTGTGCTTTAAACCTTCCACACAGAACATTTCTGATCTTGGTTTGAAAGTTGTCTCCTATATTTCCTTCACCAACTATCTTTCCTTTGTTATTGTCTCCATAAGTGACAAATCCTCCATCTTTAAGAGTCAAATTTGTAAGCATGAATATGTCATTTGTCATGTGTCTAGAGCATCCACTGTCAAGATACCATAATGATGATTTTGCTCTTAGATACACCTGCAAAATTCAAATCAAGTGACAAAGGAAGGTACCCAATTGAGGTTGGATCCATAGTGGTTAGCTATTTTCTTTTTCTTTGGAACCCAAATGCACTCTCCATTTGGCACATAGAATCTCATAGCATAGCACCTATGAGATGTGTGACCTTTCTTCATGCAATAGTTACAAGTTACAACTTTTGATACTCTTTCAAAATGAGTCATTTGATTAAACTTTATTTTTGAGACAACTTTTTGATTTTTCTGTTTTGGAGGTACAAACTTGGTTTTGCCAAAAGGTTTTGATCCATATTTGTAACCCAACCCAAAATTATCTCCAACATACTTTTTCATACTTAGCATTTCAGCTAAATTGCATTTTCCTTTATAAAGTCTTTTCAAAAGATCAACCAAGTAATTATTTTCTGAAAGTAATAACATATGCTTTTCACCTTGACTCTTTTTGAACTCATCAAACTCTTCTTGCAAAGCTTTGCATTTGTCAACATTTGATGATGAAGAAGCACATACACATCCATTCATTTTGTAGCTTGAAACAAGTTTTTCATTTTCTTATTTCAAGTTACAGATTTCAGTTTGCATTTTTGCAAATTTTGTGACATGCCATCTAAGATTACCTTTTAGCCTATTATTGGATTTTGCAATCTTTTGAGCCTTTTCATGCATTTCATGGAAAGCATCAACAAATTGATCAAATTTAGAATTTACCTCTGTTTCAGCACTTGAGAATTCATCATCTTCACTTATTGTGGAAGTGAAATATACATTTGCTTCTTTATTCTCACTTGATGATTTAGAAGTTGTTGACTCATTGTCTTCCCATACTATATAGGCTCTCTAAGGCTTTCCTTCTTTCTTTGTCTTCTTTTCACCTAATTGCTTCTTCAAAAAGATAGAACATTCAGATTTAATGTGGCCAGGCTTACCACATTCGAAGCAAGTGAAATTTGTGTTGTTGTTGTTATCACTCTTTTTGTTGTTGTTGTTGTTGAACTTTGTGAACTTTTTGTTCTTGTTCCTTCTCATGAACTTGCTGAACTTTTTGACTGTTAGATTCATGTTGTCATCACTATCTTCTTCACTTGAGTCTTCTTCATTGTCCACCTTAGAGGATGCAACTTTCAAGGCTATGCTTTTGTGTTTCTTGTCTGCATCTTCTGCATGTGTTAGTTGTGACATTTCAAGTTCATACTTAAGAAGCTTACCAAAAAGTGTAGCCATGGACATCTTGGATAAATCTTTTGATTCTTTGATTGCTATCACCTTTGGTTGCCATGGTCTTGTGAGGCACTTCAACATTTTGATGTTCAACTCTTCAGCAACAAAAATCTTCCCAAGACCAAGAAGATGGTTTACTATGTGAATGAATCTTGTTTGGAGCTGAGATATGTTTTTTGTGGTGTTTATCTTGAACATTTCATACTCATGAATCAAGACATGTTTCCTTGATCTTCTTACTTCATCTGTACCTTCATGAGTTACTTCCAACATCTCCCACATCTCCTTTGCACTTTTGCACCTAACAGTTCTAAAGAATTCATCAGAAGAAAGTGCAGAAGTAATCATGTTCTTAGCTTTGAAATCATACTGAACAACTCTCTTTTTGGCAGCTGTCATTTCATCCCGTTCTTTGGGAATCATATCATTACCAACAATTTTTATAGGAATCAAAGGACCCTTTTCTATTGTATTCCAAGCACCTGGGTCATTTGATTGAATGAAGATTTGCATTCTATTTTTCCAAAAACTGAAATGCTCTCCTTCAAACATCGGAGGATGATTGAGGGAGGCACCCTCCTTGAAGGTAGTTTGTGTGGTATTCATTTTCTTTTTAAAGAAACATAGTGATCTTGAATAACACTCAAGAACCTGCTCTGATACCAATTGAAAACAATAGGAATACACACAATAAACAAAAAGGGGGGTGAATTGGTTTAAACTTAGCCTTTTTAAAATCTTTAGAAAACCATAGTTATAGGATCTTAATCACAATTTAAACCAAGAATGATTCGAATCAATCAAACCACTTAGCCCAAGAAAACAATTACAAAAACTTAACTAGTTGAGTAATAAAGAATTCACCAAGAACCACAGATCAAGATAGCTAGAAGAGATTAAAGAATAGAGCTCAACACAAAAATTTATACTGGTTCACTTCTCAAGAAAAGCTACATCCAGTTCTTCTAATCAACACTAGATTAGAGTTCCACTATTCACAAATTTCAGTTCTTACAAGCTTTACAACAATCACCCTCTATCAAACCTAGATAAAGATCAGAAATCTAAAACCCTATTAGAATCCTAGTGATCAAGACATAGAGAACCCTTCTCTATTCTTTCCCTCTAGAGAAACCCACTCTAGAAATAGCTTCAAGAACCATTTGCAATAGTGACAAACAACCAAAAATTTAGAAACCAATTTACAACAAGAGTTAATGGAGAGAGACAACCTGATGATCCAATGAATATGAATGAATATGATCTACCAATCAGAGTTGAAATGAAAAACAAGTTTCAGAACTTTCTCTCCAAAAGCTTCTTTGTAATCTTTCCCAATAAATCTTTTAATACACCATGAAGATTTAAAAGTGTGGGACAAGAACATTAGAACTCAGAGTATCCTTTCTCAATTTCAAAAGGCTTATGAAAACTTTGAAAATTTCGTAGTGAAGTGTTGTAAGTTTCAGAAAACTCACTAGCTATTTATAACAAACTTCTGTAACTGAATGTAATCGATTAAATCGCCCAATTAATCGATTAAATTTTCATTTGTAATCAATTAAAAACAAACTTAATCGATTAAAATGTTCTTTAGTTTTCTGGAAAGGATATATGAACAAAGTAATCGATTATTTTGACTTGTAATCGATTACTGCAGGGATACTTTTTTTTCAAAATAGAACTAAGTAATCGATTACATATGAGAGGTAATCAATTATCACAGTCAAGTCATGTTGTGTATTTTTACTGATGAACTAAGTAATTGATTACATATAAATGGTAATTGATTATCACAGTCAAGTCATGTTCTGTATTGTTTACAGATGAACTAAGTAATCGATTACATATAAATGGTAATCGATAAACATAGTCAAATCATGTTCTATGTTTATACTAAGTAATCGATTACTTAGTGGCTGTAATCGATTAAAATGTTCTTTACCACTTAAGTAATAGATTACCAATATGTGGTAATTGATTATCACAGTTCGAAAACGTTTTTCCTAAAAACTTAAATCATGAAACCTTGACTTTGATGCAATTATGAAATCTTAAACCTTTTTCACAAACCATGTGCTTTTGTAAAATCATGAATGCAAGTAAATGAATGTTTATGCAATGCAAGGATCATAGGATGATTCTCTCCTACATCAAGCAATTACAAATGCCTTCAATTGAATGGCATGTACAAAGCTAAAACACCCATTCAATCTTTAGCATATATCTTGATTCATCTTCATGCTCCCCCTATATCTAACATTATGGACCTTGGGATCCATGTATCGATTGATAGGGATAGCCTGTGATGGTGAGTACTAAAGGTGATCCATGTGTTCTTCAACCTTTATTAAGAGACGTTGATTGCTGAGAATTGTGTACAAAATTGGGGCTTTGTGATTCTTCTTTGTTAATTACGTGGTCAAATTGTGTGTGAGTTGCAATCTTGGGTCTTGCAGATACTGAATTTGAGTTCTGACCTCTGAATTCCTCAATGTTTTTACAAGAAATCAATTAGAATGTTATGTTAAATGTTATAAATCAGTTAGAAATCAGTTAGAATGTTGAATGTTTTGTTATATTTCTGTTCGAATAGTGCAGTTTTGTTTGGTTGGGTTTGTGTTTCCTTTGAATGTCTTAAGGAATGCTCAGCAAAATTATATGGTCAGGACTCAAAGTCCATCATTAATGACTGTGTGTGTTGTTGAGTAGGCAATGGTATTTTCTCGATCATTTATGAGCTACTTCCAGTGGTAATACTAAAATAATTGTCTTTTTCCTATGCACAAAGTGCATTAGTTTTTACTATATATTTTCTCATTACTTGGAATCTTTTTTAGATTAGAGAGTGAAAAACCTTAATTACATCTATGATTATGAAATAAGGTATAGTGAAGCTTGATGGCAGCCTGAGATATTGTAAAACCCAATGCACTGAGCACTCAACCTTTGGTGTTCATTCATGTTAAATTTGGTTATCGTTTCTACTTCAGTGTTCATTCATAGCTTCTGTGTGCTTATATAAGTTGTTGGGACCAATTGAACTTTAAGGTGTTCAAACTTGTTATGTGTGCACAGCTGAGCCATAATGTTGCAAAGTTCACATTTGCACTTCCAACTCCTACATCTGTTCTGGGTCTTCCAATTGGGCAACACATAAGCTGCAGGTTCTTGTTGCCTGATATTTTTCTTGTTTCTGTTTTCCTTATCACTATAATCAGTTCATTTTGTGTTTAGTTTAGTATCTGTAAAATTTGTTCTCTTAATGATGGCTGAGAATAACTATTGTGATTGCTCAACTATAGTAATAACTAATGAGTATAACAAGAATTGTTTCCATTTTTTAGTTTCTTTATCAATGTTTTTTTTGTCATATTGTGAATAAACAACTTCTCAAACAAGCGTAAAGATGCTCAAGGTGAAGAAGTTATTAAACCATATACTTGTAGGATTTATTATAGGTAATTTTCTATTTTTTTGTTTGAAGTAGACTTTTACGATTCTACGATTCGAGTCTACGGAGCTCCCACGAGTTTACGTAGACTCTCGATTTTGATAACCTTGCTCACAGGTCTTTAACAGTCCGGTGTCAGACAGGGAAGGGCTTTCGGTAAGACCTCACAGGTTCTAAGGCTTGGAATTCTGATAGCCCCCTTAGTCAACCTCACAAGTTCTTAAAAATGGACCTCCAATAAAATCCAAGACCAGTTCTTGGTACAAAACCCAGGGTCTATCTCTGGTAAACATTCAAGACGGACGCGTCCCTGGTCGAGCTTCGACATATTACAAAAACCCAAGACCAGCTCTTGGTAACTTACAGGTCCATAAACCCAAGCATTGGTAGAACTCCAACTCCAAAACCCAAAGATCATCTCTTAGTAACTTACAGGTTCACGAACCCAAGATCAAGTCTCGGTGAATCTCGACAAAAACCTAGCATGAACCACTCCACTGGTATCAGCTATGACAAATATAAGCTACAACTATGTCTACCCTCGACATATGTTATTATTTCTATATTTCATCCTTGTAGGAATACAAGTTCTAAGGAACATAAAAACCTAAGATCCATGCTTGGTACATAAAGTCTAGGGTCTAGGGTCTATCCTTGGTCTACTAAACCCAAGAAAACTCTCTTGGTATTCTTACACCTATGGAACCCCAACATGTTGGACCATAGGATTGTTTGTTTTGCAGGAACAGGTGTCTGAGGTCTACCCTTGACGTATCAAACCCAAGACCTGCTCTTGGTACTCCTATTGATTGGGAACCTCAACTAGCAGTGATACAAACTTAGCTACTTGCAAAAGTAGGAGTCTAATACAAGTGTCCAATGTAGTGCCTGGCCATTTACAGGATCAATACCAACACAAGACTTTTCAGTGTGCTTTGTCCTTACTCACACACTTCCTAAGAAACTTCCCAAGAGGTCACCCATCCCAGAATTGCTCAAAGTTAAGCACACTTAACTATGGAGTTCTTGAGTTATGGGCTACCGAAAAGTAGATGCACCTTATTGGTATAGGTAGTACCTATTATTTCCTTTAAGTTATCCTCAACTGTATAGTCTCATACCTGTACAGCCTCTGGATCCCTCTCGTTTGGGTGTGTATTCGATTCATTCATGTACCCCTCCCACTGGAAGCCTGCCAGGAGCCGCTCCTTGTCCGTGCCTCATTGCATCGGTGATCACTCTCCTCCTTCGTCAGCGCCCGGGATGTTACAAGGAGAGCTTCGTGGTGGGAACTGAAGCTTAGGACAAACACACCGTAAAGCTTGTGAATGAACTCCTGGTTAGGTAAGGGGAGTTTATCGTGTTTCTTAATAGCTTTAGTTACCACCGTTTAGGGGCCAGGGAGTCCAGCCGTGACGATAACTGCATGTCCCTGGTGTGTGATGTTTTTCTCATAAAAGCTACGTCTTTTATGAATGGGATTTGGTATGCCTTAAATTTGTTGAGTGTTGTTTTGTGTTGATGTTTGGTGTTCTTGTGGGGAGTAGATGTTTTAAGAACTCTCCGTGCATGTTGGTGAAGTTGGCATTTTGATGCTAAAGAGTTTCTAAGATACCTGTGGAAGTGTTCGTGAAGGTGATGAGTACCAGGATGGGTTGGCCGGGTTACACGTAGACATAAAACCCTCGCGTTTTGATGTCGGCTACCGGGATGGGTAGGCCGAGTTGAACAGATTACATGGCATGCAGGACTTAACTTAGTCCTTGTTGGTAGATGTCAGTAGATCGGATTCCCTACCCGGGGTCGTCCCATTAGAGTCATTAAGACTCGTTTCCCTTTTTATAAGGTATATTGGGTTCCTTACCTGGGTGATACGTTAGAGCTGTTAAGCTCAAGTTACTTCCCCCATATAGAGAGCTACCGGGTTGCTAACTCGGATGAGCTCGTGTTCTCTCAGGAAAAGAACCACCAAGCTCCCCTACTCGGTTGAGCTTGTGTTCCTTTTTCTAAACAACCAAGTTACATACATGTGTCGCCTCTAGAAGTTCATCCTTCCCTTTTCTTAGAGAGGCCGGGTTCCTCACCCTGAATGGGGTGTTTCCTTTAGAATTGCTAAGTCTAAACCCTTTTCTTGAGCACTGCCGGGTTCCTTACTCGGCTGAGCTTGTATGCTATTGGGAAATGAGCTGTCGGGTTCCTTTACACCCTTGCGTGGGTTGATGAGGTACAAACCTGGGGTCTTGCAAGCACTACCTGTTGTAATCGATTACAATGCTTATGTAATCAATTACATAGTGCAGACGCCATCCTTAGAACTTTTACAAGAGACCTAAGGGCCTCTTGACCACCTTTGACAAATCCTTACCAAATCCAACCGGCATCGGCCGAGTTCCTCCGACCTCGTCCGTTTTTGCTACCCTTGTCTTCCTTTGTCCAAACCTTACCCCTCTGACCGACCCTTACCGACTTTGTCCAAATTCTTCCGACCTTGACCGACCTTGTTCACCTTCGTCGAATTTTGTTCGAATTCTTACCTTGAGGTAGTACGTCTAAGTGCCAACCTGGACACCTCGTCCTTCACACTGGTTCACCTATTTGTACGTGTTTGTGATGACGTATATGATTATGTTGGTGGCATTCAAACTTGGGCTATGTGATGGCTTGAGGTGAGGAATGCATTTGGATATAGATAAATACCCACAGGGGTGTATGGCGTATCCTGGCTAGGTCGGGTTGAGCCTGGTTCCGGGCTATATATTGATGGTGTCATGCTGATATTCTATGTATAGTCGTGAGATGCCGGGACTGGGTGGTGGTAAACCTTGCAAGGACCACGGTCAGTGCATCGACGGGCCCTTGTGTGGGCGATAGCCGTGAGATGCTGGGACTAGGTGGTGGTAAACCTTGTGAGGGCCACGATTAGTGCATCGATGGGCCCTTGTGTGGGCAGTAGGTTACATAGGGGATGTATGGCGTTATCCTGGCCAGGTCGAGTTGAGCCTAGTTCTGGGTCATACATTGATGGTGCCTATGTAATATATGACATTTTGCATGGCGAAAATGGGGTTGATGATTGGCTGTAGGGTACGGAGGTACTGGGGGGCCACATCTGTTGGGAACTCCTTCTGACACCCATTGGCTGATCACCATGGGGGGTGATTCCTGTGCACGACAAAGTGACCCTGACAAGCTACTGCATCATCTCACCACAGGGATGGCCCATTTTCGGTGTGGTACCACATTGCATAATGAGAATTGAGTCAGGAGCATGCATCATGCTAGATTTTATGAGTTGATTTATGAAATGGTTGTGGATGTCCATATATGTGGGTGTTTGATGAATGAATGGAATGTTGTATTGATATGTTGATGATCGTGTTGCTTCTTGACTGGGCTGTGCTCATTTCCTGTTGTACTCGTTGTTATTTAATATGATGAACTCACCCTTGTTTTGTTGTACCTTGTGGTTTGGTACCTGTGATGATCGTGAAACAGGTTTGTCTGAGCAGATGGGTAGTAGTAGGTGCTTTTGGGAAGAAGACCGGTTTGTTTGGACCCACCGTGTTTTGCCGGGATGTCAATGGACATGATCCCGGGCAAGAGTTGCATTTTGCTAGATGCACCCCTTGAATTAATGGATGCACTCTTTGTTTTGCTAATCACACCCCTGACTTCTATTCATCTTTTACTTCCATTTTCATTCGTAAAACACTTTATGTATATTCTTTTCGGGACATAATCTTTGTACTTATAATTAAATTATGTTTTATGAGTCCCTTGATCTACGTGTATATTCTATGATGATAGCCGTTATATGCTAGCGAAAAAAACTCATCTCTATTTTCATAAGTAACCAAAGGGGTGTTCTTTTATTAAAATGAATTTATATGCATGGTTGTGAGTTGGTAATACAGTAGCGACGTGGCGGGTCGTTACATCCAAGGTCCATCCTTGACACTCAAAACCCAAGACAAGCTCTTGGTATACATGTTCACTTGGAGCTTTGACAAACAAGGCTATACACTTAGTCATTTGTGAAAGCAGGAATCCAACATCAGTTCAAGAATCACACTTAACACTATAAACCCAAGTTACATTCTTGGTAGTTCATTTGCTTCTAAATCTCAGCAAGCAAAATGGGACGCTATCAATTAGAGGGTCTCAATTTTACAATGAAAGACACAAGTCAAGCGGATTATATTCATCAACACAAACATTCACAGTATGTAAAGAAGACACAGAAGAATTGAAGAAAGAAGAAATTTCATTAATTTGTTAACACTTTACAATGCCTTCACAACCAAAAGTTAAAACAAAACAAAATAAAGCAAAAGAAACATAAAAGGTGGTTGCCTACACATCGGCCCCATCACCAACACTCTCTTTAGCAGAGCCTAGTTCCTCTTCGTCGACCAAGGCTCCCTCTTTCACATCCTTGAAAGGGTCGAATAGACTCAAATCAAGGTCCTTTGAGAAAAGGCCAGCCTGGTGAACAGATTTGTGGAAGCCTTTCTCATGTTGTTCCACTGCCTCTTTCTTGTAGACAGTCAGCTCATCATCAAGCTCTTTTCTGACCGCCATCTTTGCAGTAAGTCTAAGCTGGGACTCCTTCAACTCAGCATGGGATTCCTTTAACTTATTCTCCAACTCGGCCATCCTCTTGGCCAACTCCTCCTTCTCAGCAGTGACCTGGTCAACCTTGATAGCCAGGCCCTTCTTCTCCTACAGTAAAGCTTTACCCCAGGTGACCAACTCATCACTATCAACCTAGGTACACAACATCTTCGCCAAAGCACCATTAGCCTTAATAGATAAATGACGGTTGGACCTAACCAGCTTAGCAATTGCCACCACCGCACTGTTCAGCTTGGAGTGCTCCACCCTTCAAACATTACGAACAGCTGACTTCAACTTAGCCAACTCCCCCTCCAAGGAAGCAACCTTGTTCACGGATTATTGGTGCAGTTGTCTGTTTTTTCCCAAAATTGCCATGCTCCTTTGCAGGAAGAGCATAGCAGCGTGATGGAGGTTCATTGCAAGCTAAAGGTCTAGAAGGAGAGCTTGAAGCACTTTCTTTGGTGAGCTTTAAAGGACCCATGCAAGAGCTAGAACCCAAGCACTTCAAGATCACAACAAGGCTAACTTGGACAAGCAAGAGGAAGCACACCAACTTAAGGATAACAAGGGCTGGATTTTAATGTCCCAAGTTCAATTTAATTCCAATTAAATTCAGCACTTGTTAGAAGTAGAAGTAGAAATAATAAAAAAAGGCTTTTTAGTTCAATTGTGTAAAAAGGTGTAGGTGCACTTGTGTGTAATTTGTGTAGCAACTTAGTAAATTAGTTGGCTGCACTTAGAAGTTAAAAATACTGCACCTTTTACAAAAATGGGACAGCCAAGGGAGTTTGGGACGGCCAAGGGTCACTTAGGAGAAGCTTGCACCACAAGCTTCATTAAGCTTGCTTTAGGATCCTTTAGTGTGCACTACAAGCTTCATTTGAATTGTCATTTCATGTGCATTAGCTTGTAATTTCGTGGCCTTTATAAGGTTCCCAAAACTGAATGTAAAAAAACTTTTGTTCATTAATACAAATCTTAAATTTGTGTGAGACTTTCTCTCTTGTTCTTGTGCAAGAACTTCTTGAGTCTTGTCAATGGCTTCTCAATGCTATTGTGGTGATTCTTCCTAGACTTATTGGAGAGCTTCTCCATGGTGTCTTCCATCTTCATCTCTAACCTTTCTTCCATCTTCCATTGCTGCCATTAAAGCTTCCAAACAGCCACATGTTTCATGTGAAATGCTGGACAACTTGTGTGTTCTTGAAGTTTGCTTGAAAATTGGGTTTCATTGCAAGGTAGATTTGGGAAAATTCAGGTCTAATGGGTTTAGACATACATCATGTGGTATCTAGAGCCTAGTCCTTGTGGAATTCTTCTTCAAGTTCATGTTCTTCATGTGTTCTTGATATTTTTCTAATTTTCTAGCTTTGATTCTTGTAAACTTTTGTTTGTAGTGTTTTTTGTGTTGTATGACCACTTGTTTTTATTCTACTCTCATGCCTAAACTGAATTGAGTTGTTAGAAGCAAATTTTATAATTGTTATATATCATATTTTCGTGAATCATTGAATTTCTTTGAGGATTTGTGAACTTGTTCAAAAGAAAAACAAAAGCTGAAAAACAATTTGTGAAAGAAATAATCAAAGTGCAAAAAGAGAAACCATTATGGACGGCCAAACAAATTATTGAATTGTGGCTGGAACATTACAAAGAAAAACAGAATTTAGAAGCAAAGAAAGTTACAAAATTACAAGTTCCAAAATTTGAACCACAAAATTAAGTGAACTTGTGTGACATGCAAATTTGATGAAATTTGGCTTCTAGCAATTGAATTTACTTGGCATATCCTCCTTGTGCAGTTTGGTACAGCCAATATATGTCCTTGAGTTGTCTCATTAAATTCCATTTGAGTTGTGCTTTTCTAAAATTTTTCTTTTGTTGCTTGTCTCTTCAAATTTCCAAGGTTTTGTCTTAGAGTTTTCTTGTTATTGGACTTTTGAGTCTAGCCTAGAATCATTTCCTATTTCACTATAGTAAAGAAGCCTGATTTGATTAGAAGTTTTTGCTTAAGAACTATAGAGAGGAATAAGAGTGGAAAAAGGCAAGAGAGAACATTATGGAAAGAGCCTAGATAAAGTGTGCAAACACGGTGTGAGTGGCAAACACTTAAAAAGTGGTGAGAATTTCCTTTATATACTTGTGTTTTTGCTAACCATTTTTTTTGAAGGATGAGCTCAATAGGAGATGAGGCTTTGTCACCTAGGACCTGTAGGTTGATGAAAGCCATGAAAAAACAAATGGAAGACTTGCAAACCAAAATGGATGCATGGTTTGAAGAGTTACAAAGGGAGATCCAAAGCAGGAGTCATCCAATAGGAAGTATGGATGGAGAATCTCATGGTGGTAGGAGGGTGAGTGAGTATGCTTCTTTTCATGGAGGAAATTATTATGATGAGAGGAGTGAGAGGAAGGAGAGGAAGGAGAGGAGAGAAAATAATAGAATAAACAATAATAGGAGGGAAAATAGAGATGAAGGAGATTGGAGGCTTAGGAGAGAAGAAAGAGAATGGAGGAATGGAGGATTGAGTGGAGTGAAAATAAAAATTACAAAATTCTATGGTGATTATGATCCCGAAAAATACTTTGATTAGGAGATGAAAGTAGAACAAATTTTCTCATGCCAACAATTTGATGAAGAAAAGAAAGTGATTCTAGCAACTCTAGAATTTGGTGGCTATGCTTTGTGTGGTGGAACCAAATTCAAATGGACATAGGGAGGTTGAGGAGAGGAAGAATACATGGTTGGAATGACTTAAAGAGATGCTTGAGAGAAAGATTTGTTCCAACTTATTATGCAAGAGAAGTTCACAACAAGCTCCAAAGACATTTCCAAGGATACAAGAGTGTTGATGAATACTATAAGGAAATGGAATTGATGATGATGATATTCAAGATGTGATGGAGATACATTCTTATGCAACAATTGAGGTGCTAGTCCATAAAGCTCAAAGGGTGGAGCAACAACTAAAAAGGAGAAAAACTTCCAAAACCAATGGGGCTGCAACTTCCAACTGGAAGGACAAGCCTAGGAAGGAGGTTTTTCAAGAGAAAAATAAAGAAGAAAAGGTGAAGAGCTCAAGCAATTTTTTTTTGGATCCAACTCCAGCAAGATCAAGAAATATTAAATGTTTTAAGTGCCTTGGTAAGGGTCACATTGCTTCCCAATGTCCCAACAAGAGAACAATGATTTTGCTTGAGGATGGAGGCATTAAGAGTGAGTCTTCAAGTGACTCAAACAGTGCTTCAAGTGAAGAAGAAGAGGAACTTAAACTTGTAGAGGCCAAAGAGGGTGATCTCTTGATGGTAAGGAGAATGTTGAGCAATTTTTGCATAGAAAAAGAGGAAAATCAAAGAGAAAATATTTTTCACACAAGGTGTTTAGTTGAAAAGAAAGTGTGCTGACTTATCATTGATGGAGGCAGCTGCACCAATGTGGCTAGTACAAGGCCTGTTGAGAAGTTACACTTGCCAACCACAAAGCATCCAAAGCCATACAAGCTACAATGGCTTAGTGAAAGTGGAGAAGTTGTGCTAAATTCTCAAGTGCTCATTCTTTTTTCTATTAATGCTTATAATGATGAAGTTCTTTGTGATATTGTACCTATGGAGGCTAGTCATATCCTTCTTGATAGACCATGGCAATATGATAGAAAAGTGATACACAATGGCATGGAGAACACTTTTGAGTTTGAGCACTTAGGCAAGAAAATTATTTTGAGGCCTTTGACTCCTAGACAAGTGTGTGAGGATCAAATAAAGATGAAAGAAAAGAGAATTGAGGAGCTGGAAAAAATACTGCACTTAAAAAAAATCTGCACAAAAAAGGGCAAAGAAAGTGAGCTTCCAAAGATAAAAACTAGTGAGAAGAAAAGAAAAGTGGAAGAAAATGAGAGCAAAAAAATTCATGAGATTAAAGAGAGTTTGTTCTTGAGAGGAAAAGAAGTCGAGTGTTATTAGCAAGACAACCTCTTCATTATATGGTTTCTAAATCTCTTTCTTTACATGTTGAAAAGGAAAAGAAACTATGTGTTCCTAAAAGCTCTTTGAGAGAACTTTTCATGAGGGAAGCTCATGAGAACAATTTCATGGGACACTTTGGCGTAGGTAAAACTTTGGCTATTTTACATGAACCTTTCTATTGGCCAAAGATGATGTATGATGTGCATAAGCTTGTATCTCAATGTATTACTTGTCATAAAACCCAAACAGGAGGAGGAGAGGTTAGCACACTCCATTGAAGCTCGACTGCCTCCCTTAAAGCACACAGGCTATAAGGGGCATAGAGGGTCCATGATTTCTTACGACCGGATGTCCCAGCACCTTCATCCTTCTTCCTCTTTGTCAACTCAAAGGGTGAAGGGTTGGGGGAGGAAACAGCTACATCAGCAGGGTCGACCCTGATAGTTGGTCGACCCTCTTCTCTAGTTGTAGGGGGAACAGGGGATGGTGGCACGACATCATCACCCACCCTCTTCACTAACAGCCTCCATGGGAAGTCACCCATGATGCCTGCAAGACACACAACAAAAAATAAAATATCATAAGTGTCAAAGCCAGGCCATACATACATATGAAGATAGATGAAGAAGTAAGGGAGAAATAAGACATAAGAACATACTGTCCATAGCAGTGGTAGGGTCATTAGCTAATGACAAAGACAAAATAGCACGCGCATCCAAGGAAGCTGGCAATAGCTCCAGAATCGCCCTGTCTGACCTCTCCACCAGGGTCAGAAGGTCCTCATCAAATGACCAGAACCTGGTGGGGTCAAATTTCCAATAGAACGGGAAGCGAGGCTCCCCATCCTAGTTATGCATCAGTGGCAGTCCATCTGCCACCTCACCACTCTCGCGGACTTTGAAGAAACAGTCCTTGAAGCTGCGAAAGACATTGGTGTCTACCTCAAACAGTTTCTTTAAAACACTGTGCAAGGAGACCCAACCAACTTTCCTAGACAACTTAGTCTGGAAATAAAACAGCAAGACTTGAACACTCGAACGAATGTTCAAGAGGGAACACAAAATTTTAAACTCCCGCACCGCCGCCCAACTATTAGGGTGAAGTTGGGAGGGCGCCACGTTTAGGAAATCCAACAGGACACATTGGAAAGGAGAAAAGGGGAGGAGAAGGTCCAAAACCTCAAAAAGACAGCGGTACATGAAGAAAAAGGGCAGAGCACTCAACATTGCACTCATAAAAGAGAATTCATCATCCCCGCAAGCTTCAACAATGAGCTTACGAGTATCTTCAAGCGCCGTCAACCGAAGCTAATGGCACATGGCATTGACACTAGCAGGGGTAGTAAGGGAAGACTTGCACTTCAGAACATCTTCCCTCACCCAATCAAAACCAAACGCAGCAAGAGAAAGAGTTGGTGACTCAGTACTGTGACTGCAACGCATGCGAGGAGAAGCCCTTGCACTCATAACACCAATTGACCTTACCCTCTCAGAAGCAGATGAAGGGGGAAGGATGGTGAGCAACAGAGGCTCACTGCCCTATGGGCGATGGAAGGCCTTGCCTACTGACGAGGGCGAGAAGTACCCTCCCCAGCTTGACGGGAGCTTGCCCTCCTCCCAGAAGAGAAAGACCCATCAGAGACACCACCATGGGTGTCCTCCTCCGAGGAGTCACCAATAGAGATCACATCACGCATAACGCGTTGCTCCACTGACCTTCCTAAATCACTACCCCCTATACCCAAAGCAGAATCAGACAGTGGGGATTTAGACAATTTCAGAAAAGAAGAAAGGGCTGAGCAAGAAGAAGATTGAGGAAGCAGGAAGGTTTCAGAATGCAAGGAGGAAGGAGGAATGGCGGTGAGAGAAAAAGGTCGATCGTCTCATCCATTTAAAGAGGACATGAACTGAGCAGTGACGCGCGAATTTTAAACGTCTCCCTTGCAATCCGTGCCCCAATCAATGCCCACTCATCCACTATCGCACTACTCCAGTACGTGTCCACTCCTTGAGTGACACGTATGCACGAGTACACCGAGTGTGTTGCACACACCTAGGGAAATAACAAAGTATCACGCATGCTTTCAAGGCTCACCCCAATGGTCAGATATTGGTAGAAGGGCCCAACCTCGACGCTTCAGTTGACTGACATATTTGACTCCACCAAGTGCAGTAGATACATCCACTCTGGACATTTCAACAGTAACAACCCAGACGACACAGTCCAAGTTAATGGGCTTGACATAGCTCGACATGAACTCTTTTCAAAGTTATCAGCATTGACATTGGACATCACTTGTCCACCCTCGAGAGCTCCTTGAGCTCACTATTTCTCTTATTTGTCAAAAACATTAACCTTGACACCGGACATTCTCCATTAAAGCTTACTCATCCTCTTTCTCCAGCAAGCTGGCTTAGAGGTTGGGGGGCTTCTGTACTGTACAAAAAGGTAAAATTACACATGGACATTACTGTGGGGTAATTGTACCCGTGTCAACCCTGCTACAGTAACCATGTGCTTTCCCGCCTTAAGTGTCAACCTTGACATGATGAAAACAATCCTATTCGCCCTCCTTGTCATCCTTGCTATAGGAGCGCAAACATCAACCCTCTACAGGAACGCGGACAACAACAGTAAATATCTTCTTATCAATAGCATATCTATTATGCCTTATCATTCAAAATGGTGTAACCACCTTATCATTTATTATTTCTCCAATTATCTACAAGTTGCTACTTATCTACAAGTAACCACATATCTACAAGGTACACATTATCTTCTATTTAAATTACATAACTACCTACAATTATCTATTATTATCTTATCAACAGATCACTATCAAACAAAGGCTCAAAGCCCATACTCCACGCTATAAATACAGGTTCTCTTTAAACCTTTAGAACATTCTATTCCAAGCTAAAATACGCTCATATTCATCTGAGGCCCCCTCGGACTTTATCATTCTACTCTTATACACTTAATTATTCTTCTTTAATTAAGTTACTTACTTGAGCGTCAGAATCATTTCCTTTGTTTTGCAGGTCCCCTTCCTTAACAAAGACGATTCATCATCCGATGTGTAGAGTTTGGAACCCACTTGTCATCATATGTGGAATTTCCAGAGTTTGGCAAGAACAATGATTAAATTAAATGTACCTATTAGATTATTAAATATGATGAAATTTATTTAAATTAACGTATGTCAGTATTGATTCATTAAGAAGATTATGGTTTTCAATATATCTATTTATCATACATAAATTCTCTTCTCCCCATTTGAAGAGTTACGAAGGTCTCATTCAAAAATAAAGAGACTTTGGTTGAGGAAGACTCATAAGGTCATTGGTTGTTTGTGATTCAACAATGGTGGAGAATGTTTTGATCAGAAATCAACTATAGATCCAATCCATGTATTTTATCTCTAATCCTTAATAATCAAACATGTTATAGATCCTAGGGCTTTTGGTGATTTGTTCTAGGATATGTACCTACAAATTTTTAGTTTCCGCATAAAGAATAAAAATAAAGATTAAAGATATTCAACAAATGGTATCAGAACATATCTTTATTGTTGATTGTTAGGATTCAAGTTTTTCAATTATTTCAATATCTGATCGTTTTGTCAAGAATTCCTTAAAAAAAATTCTTATATAAAATTTATTACGTTCAATACAAAGTTAGAGACATAAACTTTTATATAATTCATTATGTGCAATTAGAAATCCATATTACACACATGACAACTTTTTTTGGATGAATTATGTGTCTTGCGCTTCCTTAATACATGAATCATTGATGTTATAATAAATTTGATATAGCGTGATAACATCATTTATGGATATACTATTTATTTTTCGTGATTAATGTTCCATATTTATTGTTGGCATGATTAGGTGCAAATTTAGCAATTATGTACCCTCTCCATTTATTTGCATGTCTTGTAAATTTTTAATTAAATTGATTGACACAATATACTTCCAAAATAATCCCTATTGTGAAAATTGATTTGATTAAAATTACATACATGTTAGTATGAGATTATTTATGCGAATTGTATTAGGCCCAAAGGAAGACGCAATTTGGCTATATAAATATCTGACAATTATAAAATGTTTTTCATATGAATAATAGTGAGTCCAAAAAAGACTATTTATTTGACAAAACTAGTTGACAATATTTGATCCTGAGAGTACTAACTACAAATTAATTTCTCTGCCAAAGACTAAGAATTAATGTTGAGCTAAGTTTATTATTTGAAATATTTAAAGGTCTTATTATATATATTTTTATATGACTTGTTTGTTTTTTGTAAACATATTAAATATTAGGAATGATTCTTTGTTATTGACTAAGCAGATATATGGCTTATGGTTAATACAAGATCAATGTAAGGAATATTGATTTGGATGCAATATTAGTATATATCAAGGTATCCATATGTGCAAGTGGTTTGGAAATGAATATGATTGTATTTTATTTTACTTTTTTTTAATCAACAGCTAAAGTTATTTGGATTTCATTTGAATTTTGGATATAATGAGATTTTGCAATTTTAGTCTGGAAAACCTGTTCAGCAAAAGCCTTAATGTTACACTATGTTCACCAATCATTAAAAAAAACATAAACCAAGGTTATTCAAAGCAATGAATATCAATTAAGGCTATCTTAAGCACCTACCTTAAATCCAGTGTTACCTAGATTAAAATAGAACTTTTCCTCGTAACCTGTAGGGGAGATTGTTTGATGAGTTAGGATGTAGACATACTAATTGACATATAAATGACCTGAATATTGCATACCTGGTCCATCTGGAATATGGGGCTTTCTATAAATCCCAAGATCAGTTCCATCAGAATCAACTATGGCTATTGAATTATAACATGCATTGTTTGCCTCCTCAAAGAAGCTAACTAGTATGACTACACCTAAATCTTTTGCAAGTTTCTGCATTCTGCATCATCAACATTGAAACAAGAATAAGATTCATTACAGGATGATGCACATAAAAGACTAAGCCAATATTTGTTCCTCTGCCCCTTACAGCACAATAATATGGTTCCAGTCCATTGAGTGGCATGCAAGCAGTGACTAAGAAGCATATTATAGAAGCTACTTTTTCAATTAGTTTACCTAAGGATTGTGGGATGGTCCTTATGTGGCTTAGCTCTTTGAATGAAATCCTCTCTTTGTGCTTGACAGAAGTAATAACCTTCAAAGAGTTCCTGAAATTATTCAAACCTCATTAATAGGATCCAAACACATAACCAATCAGCTAGAAGCATAAACAAAATCCAGAGGACAATTGAATTAGAGAGCCTGCTTGATTCCCTTTTAAATATAGACATCATGGTCTCATAGAAATGGGGTTGTTTTCAAAAATCAGAATGTGGATGTGGAATCAATCATAGATTTGTCAAAGGTAAGAGTGTGGGCTTGGCTACAAGCCAAGGTGCCAACATTCAAGGTTCCTTTTGTAGAATGGCATTCTAATATGTTAGAGTGTTTAAATCTCCTAAAGAAATTATATATAGTGCAGTGAGAAATGAGTGTGAGGTCTGTTATTAGACTTTGTTCTATAGCAACTGATTTGCTGTAAAGCTTTGTTCCATAGTAACGTTTCCTCTGAATGTGGGCCATAATCAGTGTAAGCAAGAGCTAAAAATGAAACCTTTTAACCTGGGCAGCTCATAAACTACTAAACCTCGTCACCAAGTTCAGGATTCAGAACATGAAATAGGGTTGCAAGGGTGAACAATCCAAAATAAATTGAAATTGAAAGTGGGTACATAAGGAAAGAGGTGAAATTGTTACCTCTTGGCGGTGGTGACATTAGTTAAGACATCATCGGTGCAAGCAAACTATAGAGCAGACACCACCACGGTTCTACCCTTTTCCATCTACAGCAACAACGTAATAAAGCTCAGGTTTTTGTGAATATGATTCATACAACTCACTACTACAAAGGCGACCTCTAAACACTACAAATAATATTAAAAACAGAAGTATGGTGGCCTCTAAACACAAAATCAAAAACAGAAGCTTCGGTGGCCTCACAAACCCAAACACACCCAATGTGAATGAAACGATAATGTTACTGAACCCCTAAACACGAAATCAAAAACATAAATAAAACAAAAACCCCAACCCTCGAAATCTGAAACCCCTAAACCAAAAGAAGGTAATGATTTCAAACCTGGTTTTGCGAAAGACGAAGACGTGAAGGAGAAGTGGCCACCACCACTGACTGAAGGAGCCCACGACAGTGGCTGACGGAGTGTGCATGAGGTCAGGGAAGGTCGTTGAGATCAAAGAGTTTTTGTGTCTAAGACGGAAAGCACGAAAAAGGAATTTTAGGATTTTAAAATGACCTTTAATTCAAAGATTGTTCTCTTGAACCATCTTTGAATACAAAAAAAAAAAAAACAAAGATGGTTTTCGCTAAAAACAACGTCATTATAACCATTCAAAGATGGTTGTGCTATAACTGTCTTTGAAAATAACAATTTATTTACGAAATTACCATCGCATGTCATTCTAAGACGGTTTTGCAACAACCATCTTAGAATACGGTATAATATTATACATGTAATAATGCTTACATTAGTCTCCACAAATGACTTGTTATTGTTACTTTAAAATAAGAAGAATCTTGTTTACAAATTTAGAATGTCATGGAGATTTGGATAGTCATTTGATTTGTTCATTACTCTTATTAAATAGTTTTTTTATATATACCATAAGTATTATACCGGAGGGTGAAATCTAATTGAAATCAATCATATTTATTTATTTACCTTGGTTTGGTTTGGATTTTGAAATTTTTTATGTCCAATCCAATAACCAATTTGATTAACATCAATATATTTTTGATGCAAAAGTTGATATCAAAAAGTATAGATTACATCATCCATCGGGTTGGTTCAAATAGGAAAAAAAAAAGATAAATTTGAGAAGCAAATTGGTTATAATTGATTTGATTTAACCAATAAAATAATAGGAATTTTTTGTCTTCCTTTTTTAAAAAAATGAAGTCACCTAATGCTTCAGATCGTATAAGAAACAATATATTTATTGATAATGAAGAATACATTTCAAAATAATATATAATAAAAAATGATCATATATAAATTTGTGATTGAATCTTAAAATATATTTAGTAAATCAGTTATAAATATAATTTTTAAATACAAAGATCTTAATATAATTATTATGCCAAAAAACATAAAAAGAAAGAAAAGAACGTAAAAAAGAAAAATATATTTTAAGAAAAAACATAAAAAAAGAAAGAAAAAGAAAGTAAAAAAAAAGAACGTAAAACATG